>JARGYO010005622.1:0-160890 GCA_029206835.1 Rana muscosa | reverse complement strand
CCCAACAGATAGATGGAGCTGAGAGGCCTGATAACACCCAATGAGGGGAAGTATTTCCCTGCGCACAGCTCACTTCCTGTCTTTGTCCCCGCTGGGGAGACACTTCCTCTCTACTTGTCATGGTGTCACAGAGACAGAAATTGATGGGAAAACCAAAATGTTATGCCGCGTACACACGACCGCTTTTCTCGACGAGAAAACTGCATTTTTTTTTTTCGCCGAGAAAAACGATCGTCTGTGGGCTTTATGCCGTTTTTCTCGTTGAGAAAAACGGCAGGAAAAACGACGAGAAAAATTAGAACATGTTCTAAATTTTCTCATCGTTTTTTCCATCATTTTTTTCCGCGGCAGTTTTCCCATAGGGAGACACTGCCGCGGAGCCCACAGACGGTCGTTTTTCTCGTCAAGAGAAAAAATGACGGGAAAAACGACCGTGTGTAGGGAACCAAGCGGTTCCCTTGTTTTTCCTGTCATTATTCACGGCGTTTTTTTAACCGCCGTGAATAATGATCGTGTGTACGCGGCATTATACTTATCAGGGGGATGGGAATAGAATGGAAATAAGAGGGGATTTCCCTTAAGACCCCCCCCCCCCCCACACACACACACACACTATAAGATTTTCTGCAGATTTACCAAAACCCTCTAATTTGAGGTCACACCTTAATGCCGCATACACACCATCGAAGTTTCCGTCGGCAAAAACTTGGACGTTTTTTCCGACGGAAAAATAGAGAACCTGCTCTCTATCTAACTCCGTCGGAAATTCCAACAGAAAAAGTCGGATAGACGGCCGGGATTCCTGAAAAAAAGCTCTCATAGCAGTTTTCCCGATGGAAAAAGCGGTCGTGTGTACGAGGCACCGCCCCCAAGGATCCCTGAAATCCTTCTATCCATTCCAAATCACTCCATCCCTCCAAGATCTGTCCCTCCAAGATCTGTCCCTCCAAGATCTGTCCCTCCAAGATCTGTCCGTCTTTCTCAGTTCCCTTCATCCCCTTCTAAGATCTCTTTCCCTCCTGGATCCCTCTGTCATTACTAAATCCCTCTGTCCCTCTCAGATCCCTCTATCCCTCTCAGATCCCTCTGTCCCTCTCACATCCCTCTGTCTCTATCTGATCCCTCTGTCCCTCTCAGATCCCTCTGTCTCTATCTGATCCCTCAATCCCTCTCAGATCCCTCTGTATCTATCTGATCCCTCTGTCTCTATCTGATCCCTCTGTCCCTCTCAGATCCCTCTGTCTCTATCTGATCCCTCTGTCCCTCTCAGATCCCTCTGTCCCTCTCAGATCCCTCTATCTCTATCTGATCCCTCTGTCCCTCTCAGATCCCTCTGTCTCTATCTGATCCCTCTGTCCCTCTCAGATCCCTCTGTCTCTATCTGATCCCTCTGTCCCTCTCACATCCCTCTGTCTCTATCTGATCCCTCTGTCCCTCTCAGATCCCTCTGTCTCTATCTGATCCCTCAATCCCTCTCAGATCCCTCTGTCTCTATCTGATCCCTCTGTCTCTATCTGATCCCTCTGTCCCTCTCAGATCCCTCTGTCTCTATCTGATCCCTCTGTCCCTCTCAGATCCCTCTGTCCCTCTCAGATCCCTCTATCTCTATCTGATCCCTCTGTCCCTCTCAGATCCCTCTGTCTCTATCTGATCCCTCTGTCCCTCTCAGATCCCTCTGTCTCTATCTGATCCCTCTGTCCCTCTCACATCCCTCTGTCTCTATCTGATCCCTCTGTCCCTCTCAGATCCCTCTGTCCCTCCAAGATCTGTCCCTCCAAGATCTGTCTGTCTTTCTCAGTTCCCTTCATCCCCTTCTAAGATCTCTTTCCCTCCTGGATTCCTCTGTCATTACTAAATCCCTCTGTCCCTCTCAGATCCCTCTGTCCCTCTCAGATCCCTCTGTCCCTCTCACATCCCTCTGTCTCTATCTGATCCCTCTGTCCCTCTCAGATCCCTCTGTCTCTATCTGATCCCTCAATCCCTCTCAGATCCCTCTGTCTCTATCTGATCCCTCTGTCTCTATCTGATCCCTCTGTCCCTCTCAGATCCCTCTGTCCCTCTCAGATCCCTCTATCTCTATCTGATCCCTCTGTCCCTCTCAGATCCCTCTGTCTCTATCTGATCCCTCTGTCCCTCTCAGATCCCTCTGTCTCTATCTGATCCCTCTGTCCCTCTCAGATCCCTCTGTCTCTATCTGATCCCTCTGTCCCTCTCAGATCCCTCTGTCCCTCCAAGATCTGTCCCTCCAAGATCTGTCCGTCTTTCTCAGTTCCCTTCATCCCCTTCTAAGATCTCTTTCCCTCCTGGATTCCTCTGTCATTACTAAATCCCTCTGTCCCTCTCACATCCCTCTGTCTCTATCTGATCCCTCTGTCCCTCTCAGATCCCTCTGTCCCTCTCAGATCCCTCTATCTCTATCTGATCCCTCTGTCCCTCTCAGATCCCTCTGTCCCACTCAGATCCCTCTATCTCTATCTGATCCCTCTGTCCCTCTCAGATCCCTCTGTCCCTCTCAGATCCCTCTGTCCCTCTCACATCCCTCTGTCTCTATCTGATCCCTCTGTCCCTCTCAGATCCCTCTGTCTCTATCTGATCCCTCAATCCCTCTCAGATCCCTCTGTCTCTATCTGATCCCTCTGTCTCTATCTGATCCCTCTGTCCCTCTCAGATCCCTCTGTCTCTATCTGATCCCTCTGTCCCTCTCAGATCCCTCTGTCCCTCTCAGATCCCTCTATCTCTATCTGATCCCTCTGTCCCTCTCAGATCCCTCTGTCTCTATCTGATCCCTCTGTCCCTCTCAGATCCCTCTGTCTCTATCTGATCCCTCTGTCCCTCTCACATCCCTCTGTCTCTATCTGATCCCTCTGTCCCTCTCAGATCCCTCTGTCCCTCCAAGATCTGTCCCTCCAAGATCTGTCCGTCTTTCTCAGTTCCCTTCATCCCCTTCTAAGATCTCTTTCCCTCCTGGATTCCTCTGTCATTACTAAATCCCTCTGTCCCTCTCACATCCCTCTGTCTCTATCTGATCCCTCTGTCCCTCTCAGATCCCTCTGTCCCTCTCAGATCCCTCTATCTCTATCTGATCCCTCTGTCCCTCTCAGATCCCTCTGTCCCACTCAGATCCCTCTGTCTCTATCTGATCCCTCTGTCCCTCTCAGATCCCTCTGTCCCTCTCAGATCCCTCTATCTCTATCTGATCCCTCTGTCCCTCTCAGATCCCTCTGTCCCACTCAGATCCCTCTATCTCTATCTGATCCCTCTGTCCCTCTCAGATCCCTCTGTCCCTCTCAGATCCCTCTGTCCCTCTCACATCCCTCTGTCTCTATCTGATCCCTCTGTCCCTCTCAGATCCCTCTGTCCCTCTCAGATCCCTCTATCTCTATCTGACCCCTCTGTCCCTCTCAGATCCCTCTGTCCCACTCAGATCCCTCTATCTCTATCTGATCCCTCTGTCCCTCTCAGATCCCTCTGTCCCTCTCAGATCCCTCTGTCCCTCTCACATCCCTCTGTCTCTATCTGATCCCTCTGTCCCTCTCAGATCCCTCTGTCTCTATCTGATCCCTCAATCCCTCTCAGATCCCTCTGTCTCTATCTGATCCCTCTGTCTCTATCTGATCCCTCTGTCCCTCTCACATCCCTCTGTCTCTATCTGATCCCTCTGTCCCTCTCAGATCCCTCTGTCTCTATCTGATCCCTCAATCCCTCTCAGATCCCTCTGTCTCTATCTGATCCCTCTGTCTCTATCTGATCCCTCTGTCCCTCTCAGATCCCTCTGTCTCTATCTGATCCCTCTGTCCCTCTCAGATCCCTCTGTCCCTCTCAGATCCCTCTATCTCTATCTGATCCCTCTGTCCCTCTCAGATCCCTCTGTCTCTATCTGATCCCTCTGTCCCTCTCAGATCCCTCTGTCTCTATCTGATCCCTCTGTCCCTCTCACATCCCTCTGTCTCTATCTGATCCCTCTGTCCCTCTCAGATCCCTCTGTCCCTCCAAGATCTGTCCCTCCAAGATCTGTCCGTCTTTCTCAGTTCCCTTCATCCCCTTCTAAGATCTCTTTCCCTCCTGGATTCCTCTGTCATTACTAAATCCCTCTGTCCCTCTCACATCCCTCTGTCTCTATCTGATCCCTCTGTCCCTCTCAGATCCCTCTGTCCCTCTCAGATCCCTCTATCTCTATCTGATCCCTCTGTCCCTCTCAGATCCCTCTGTCCCACTCAGATCCCTCTGTCTCTATCTGATCCCTCTGTCCCTCTCAGATCCCTCTGTCCCTCTCAGATCCCTCTATCTCTATCTGATCCCTCAGTACCTCTCAGATCCCTCTGTCTCTTTCTGATCCCTCAGTCCCTCTCAGATCCCTCTGTCTCTATCTGATCCCTCAGTCCCTCTCAGATCCCTCTGTCTCTTTCTGATCCCTCAGTCCCTCTCAGATCCCTCTGTCTCTTTCTGATCCCTCAGTCCCTCTCAGATCCCTCTGTCTCTATCTGATCCCTCAGTCCCTCTCAGATCCCTCTGTCTCTATCTGATCCCTCAGTCCCTCTCAGATCCCTCTGTCTCTTTCTGATCCCTCTGTCCCTCTCAGATCACTCTGTCTCTATCTGATCCCCCAGTCCCTCTCAGATCCCTCTGTCTCTATCTGATCCCTCTGTCCCTCTCAGATCCCTCTGTCTCTATCTGATCCCTCTGTCTCTTTCTGATCCCTCAGTACCTCTCAGATCCCTTTGTCCCTCTCACATCCCTCTGTATCTATCTGATCCCCCAGTCCCTCTCAGATCCCTCTGTCTCTTTCTGATCCCTCTGTCCCTCTCAGATCCCTCTGTCTCTATCTGATCCCTCAGTCCCTCTCAGATCCCTCTGTCTCTTTCTGATCCCTCTGTCCCTCTCAGATCACTCTGTCTCTATCTGATCCCCCAGTCCCTCTCAGATCCCTCTGTCTCTATCTGATCCCTCTGTCCCTCTCACATCCCTCTGTCTCTATCTGATCACTCTGTCTCTTTCTGATCCCTCAGTACCTCTCAGATCCCTTTGTCCCTCTCACATCCCTCTGTATCTATCTGATCCCTCTGTCCCTCTCAGATCCCTCTGTCTCTTTCTGATCCCTCTGTCCTTCTCAGATCCCTCTGTCTCTATCTGATCCCCCAGTCCCTCTCAGATCCCTCTGTCTCTTTCTGATCCCTCTGTCCCTCTCAGATCCCTCTGTCTCTATCTGATCCCTCTGTCTCTTTCTGATCCCTCAGTACCTCTCAGATCCATTTGTCCCTCTCACATCCCTCTGTCTCTATCTGATCCCTCTGTCCCTCTCAGATTCCTCTGTCTCTATCTGATCCCTCTGTCCCTCTCAGATCCCTCTGTCTCTATCTGATCCCTCAGTCCCTCTCAGATCCCTCTGTCTCTATCTGATCCCTCTGTCTCTTTCTGATCCCTCAGTACCTCTCAGATCCCTTTGTCCCTGTCACATCCCTCTGTATCTATCTGATCCCCCAGTCCCTCTCAGATCCCTCTGTCTCTTTCTGATCCCTCTGTCCCTCTCAGATCCCTCTGTCTCTATCTGATCCCTCAGTCCCTCTCAGATCCCTCTGTCTCTATCTGATCCCTCTGTCTCTTTCTGATCCCTCAGTACCTCTCAGATCCCTTTGTCCCTCTCACATCCCTCTGTATCTATCTGATCCCCCAGTCCCTCTCAGATCCCTCTGTCTCTTTCTGATCCCTCTCTCCCTCTCAGATCCCTCTGTCTCTATCTGATCCCTCTGTCCCTCTCAGATCCCTCTGTCTCTATCTGATCCCTCTGTCCCTCTCAGATCCCTCTGTCTCTTTCTGATCCCTCTGTCCCTCTCAGATCACTCTGTCTCTATCTGATCCCTCTGTCCCTCTCAGATCCCTCTGTCTCTTTCTGATCCCTCTGTCCCTCTCAGATCCCTCTGTCTCTATCTGATCCCTCTGTCCCTCTCAGATCCCTCTGTCTCTATCTGATCCCTCTGTCCCTCTCAGATCCCTCTGTCTCTTTCTGATCCCTCTGTCCCTCTCAGATCACTCTGTCTCTATCTGATCCCCCAGTCCCTCTCAGATCCCTCTGTCTCTATCTGATCCCTCTGTCCCTCTCAGATCCCTCTGTCTCTATCTGATCCCCCAGTCCCTCTCAGATCCCTCTGTCTCTATCTGATCCCTCAGTCCCTCTCAGATCCCTCTGTCTCTATCTGATCCCTCTGTCCCTCTCAGATCCCTCTGTCTCTTTCTGATCCCTCAGTACCTCTCAGATCCCTTTGTCCCTCTCACATCCCTCTGTATCTATCTGATCCCTCTGTCCCTCTCAGATCCCTCTGTCTCTTTCTGATCCCTCTGTCCCTCTCAGATCCCTCTGTCTCTATCTGATCCCTCTGTCCCTCTCAGATCCCTCTGTCTCTTTCTGATCCCTCTGTCCCTCTCAGATCACTCTGTCTCTATCTGATCCCCCAGTCCCTCTCAGATCCCTCTGTCTCTTTCTGATCCCTCTGTCCCTCTCACATCCCTCTGTCTCTTTCTGATCCCTCTGTCCCTCTCAGATCCCTCTGTCTCTATCTGATCCCTCTGTCTCTATCTGATCCCTCTGTCCCTCTCTGATCCCTCTGTCTCTTTCTGATCCCTCTGTCCCTCTCAGATCCCTCTGTCTCTTTCTGATCCCTCAGTACCTCTCAGATCCCTTTGTCCCTCTCACATCCCTCTGTCTCTATCTGATCCCTCTGTCCCTCTCAGATCCCTCTGTCTCTATCTGATCCCTCTGTCCCTCTCAGATCCCTCTGTCTCTTTCTGATCCCTCTGTCCCTCTCAGATCCCTCTGTCTCTATCTGATCCCTCTGTCTCTTTCTGATCCCTCAGTACCTCTCAGATCCCTTTGTCCCTCTCACATCCCTCTGTCTCTATCTAATCCCTCTGTCCCTCTCAGATCCCTCTGTCTCTATCTGATCCCTCTGTCCCTCTCAGATCCCTCTGTCTCTATCTGATCCCTCAGTACCTCTCAGAACCCTCTGTCTCTTTCTGATCCCTCAGTCCCTGTCGGATCCCTCTGTCTCTTTCTGATCCCCCAGTCCCTCTCAGATCCCTCTGTCTCTATCTGATCCCTCTGTCCGTCTCAGATCCCTCTGTCTCTTTCTGATCCCTCTGTCCCTCTCAGATCCCTCTGTCTCTATCTGATCCCTCTGTCCCTCTCAGATCCCTCTGTCTCTTTCTGATCCCTCTGTCCCTCTCAGATCCCTCTGTCTCTATCTGATCCCTCTGTCTCTTTCTGATCCCTCAGTACCTCTCAGATCCCTTTGTCCCTCTCACATCCCTCTGTATCTATCTGATCCCCCAGTCCCTCTCAGATCCCTCTGTCTCTTTCTGATCCCTCTGTCCCTCTCAGATCCCTCTGTCTCTATCTGATCCCTCAGTCCCTCTCAGATCCCTCTGTCTCTATCTGATCCCTCTGTCTCTTTCTGATCCCTCAGTACCTCTCAGATCCCTTTGTCCCTCTCACATCCCTCTGTATCTATCTGATCCCTCTCTCCCTCTAAGATCCCTCTGTCTCTATCTGATCCCTCTGTCCCTCTCAGATCCCTCTGTCTCTATCTGATCCCTCTGTCCCTCTCAGATCCCTCTGTCTCTTTCTGATCCCTCTGTCCCTCTCAGATCACTCTGTCTCTATCTGATCCCTCAGTCCCTCTCAGATCCCTCTGTCTCTATCTGATCCCTCTGTCTCTTTCTGATCCCTCAGTACCTCTCAGATCCCTTTGTCCCTCTCAGATCCCTCTGTCTCTTTCTGATCCCTCTCTCCCTCTAAGATCCCTCTGTCTCTATCTGATCCCTCTGTCCCTCTCAGATCCCTCTGTCTCTATCTGATCCCTCTGTCCCTCTCAGATCCCTCTGTCTCTTTCTGATCCCCCAGTCCCTCTCAGATCACTCTGTCTCTATCTGATCCCTCTGTCCCTCTCAGATCCCTCTGTCTCTTTCTGATCCCTCTGTCCCTCTCAGATCCCTCTGTCTCTATCTGATCCCTCTGTCCCTCTCAGATCCCTCTGTCTCTATCTGATCCCTCTGTCCCTCTCAGATCCCTCTGTCTCTTTCTGATCCCTCTGTCCCTCTCAGATCACTCTGTCTCTATCTGATCCCCCAGTCCCTCTCAGATCCCTCTGTCTCTATCTGATCCCTCTGTCCCTCTCAGATCCCTCTGTCTCTATCTGATCCCCCAGTCCCTCTCAGATCCCTCTGTCTCTATCTGATCCCTCAGTCCCTCTCAGATCCCTCTGTCTCTATCTGATCCCTCTGTCTCTTTCTGATCCCTCAGTACCTCTCAGATCCCTTTGTCCCTCTCACATCCCTCTGTATCTATCTGATCCCTCTGTCCCTCTCAGATCCCTCTGTCTCTTTCTGATCCCTCTGTCCCTCTCAGATCCCTCTGTCTCTATCTGATCCCTCTGTCCCTCTCAGATCCCTCTGTCTCTTTCTGATCCCTCTGTCCCTCTCAGATCACTCTGTCTCTATCTGATCCCCCAGTCCCTCTCAGATCCCTCTGTCTCTTTCTGATCCCTCTGTCCCTCTCACATCCCTCTGTCTCTTTCTGATCCCTCTGTCCCTCTCAGATCCCTCTGTCTCTATCTGATCCCTCTGTCTCTATCTGATCCCTCTGTCCCTCTCTGATCCCTCTGTCTCTTTCTGATCCCTCTGTCCCTCTCAGATCCCTCTGTCTCTTTCTGATCCCTCAGTACCTCTCAGATCCCTTTGTCCCTCTCACATCCCTCTGTCTCTATCTGATCCCTCTGTCCCTCTCAGATCCCTCTGTCTCTATCTGATCCCTCTGTCCCTCTCAGATCCCTCTGTCTCTTTCTGATCCCTCTGTCCCTCTCAGATCCCTCTGTCTCTATCTGATCCCTCTGTCTCTTTCTGATCCCTCAGTACCTCTCAGATCCCTTTGTCCCTCTCACATCCCTCTGTCTCTATCTAATCCCTCTGTCCCTCTCAGATCCCTCTGTCTCTATCTGATCCCTCTGTCCCTCTCAGATCCCTCTGTCTCTATCTGATCCCTCAATCCCTCTCAGATCCCTCTGTCTCTTTCTGATCCCTCTGTCCCTCTCAGATCCCTCTGTCTCTATCTGATCCCTCAGTACCTCTCAGAACCCTCTGTCTCTTTCTGATCCCTCAGTCCCTGTCGGATCCCTCTGTCTCTTTCTGATCCCCCAGTCCCTCTCAGATCCCTCTGTCTCTATCTGATCCCTCTGTCCGTCTCAGATCCCTCTGTCTCTTTCTGATCCCTCTGTCCCTCTCAGATCCCTCTGTCTCTATCTGATCCCTCTGTCCCTCTCAGATCCCTCTGTCTCTTTCTGATCCCTCTGTCCCTCTCAGATCCCTCTGTCTCTATCTGATCCCTCTGTCCCTCTCACATCCCTCTGTCTCTATCTGATCCCTCTGTCCCTCTCAGATCCCTCTGTCTCTTTCTGATCCCTCAATCCCTCTCAGATCCCTCTGTCTCTATCTGATCCCTCAATCCCTCTCAGATCCCTCTGTCTCTTTCTGATCCCTCTGTCCCTCTCAGATCCCTCTGTCTCTTTCTGATCCCCCAGTCCCTTTCAGATCCCTCTGTCTCTATCTGATCCCTCTGTCCCTCTCACATCCCTCTGTCTCTATCTGATCCCTCTGTCCCTCTCAGATCTCTCTGTCTCTTTCTGATCCCTCAGTACCTCTCAGATCCCTCTGTCTCTATCTGATCCCTCAATCCCTCTCAGATCCCTCTGTCTCTTTCTGATCCCTCAGTAACTCTCAGATCCCTCTGTCTCTATCTGATCCCTCTGTCCCTCTCACATCCCTCTGTCTCTATCTGATCCCTCTGTCCCTCTCAGATCCCTCTGTCTCTTTCTGATCCCTCAATCCCTCTCAGATCCCTCTGTCTCTATCTGATCCCTCAATCCCTCTCAGATCCCTCTGTCTCTTTCTGATCCCTCTGTCCCTCTCAGATCCCTCTGTCTCTTTCTGATCCCTCTGTCCCTCTCAGATCCCTCTGTCTCTACCTGATCCCTCAATCCCTCTCAGATCCCTCTGTCTCTTTCTGATCCCTCTGTCCCTCTCAGATTCCTCTGTCCCTCTCACATCCCTCTGTCTCTATCTGATCCCTCTGTCCCTCTCAGATCCCTCTGTCTCTATCTGATCCCTCAATCCCTCTCAGATCCCTCTGTCTCTTTCTGATCCCTCTGTCCCTCTCAGATCCCTCTATCTCTATCTGATCCCTCAATCCCTCTCAGATCCCTCTGTCTCTTTCTGATCCCTCAGTACCTCTCAGATCCCTCTGTCTCTTTCTGATCCCTCTGTCCCTTTCACATCCCTCTGTCTCTATCTGATCCCTCAGTACCTCTCAGAACCCTCTGTCTCTTTCTGATCCCTCAGTCCCTCTCGGATCCCTCTGTCTCTTTCTGATCCCTCAGTACCTCTCAGATCCCTCTGTCTCTTTCTGATCCCTCAGTCCCCCTCGGATCCCTCTGTCTCTTTCTGATCCCCCAGTCCCTCTCAGATCCCTCTGTCTCTATCTGATCCCTCTGTCTCTTTCTGATCCCTCTGTCCCTCTCAGATCCCTCTGTCTCTATCTGATCCCTCTGTCCCTCTCAGATCCCTCTGTCTCTATCTGATCCCTCTGTCCCTCTCACATCCCTCTGTCTCTATCTGATCCCTCAATCCCTCTCAGATCCCTCTGTCTCTATCTGATCCCTCTGTCCCTCTCACATCCCTCTGTCTCTATCTGATCCCTCTGTCCCTCTCAGATCCCTCTGTCTCTATCTGATCCCTCAGTACCTCTCAGAACCCTCTGTCTCTTTCTGATCCCCCAGTCCCTCTCAGATCCCTCTGTCTCTATCTGATCCCTCTGTCTCTATCTGATCCCTCTGTCTCTTTCTGATCCCTCTGTCCCTCTCAGATCCCTCTGTCTCTATCTGATCCCTCTGTCCCTCTCAGATCCCTCTGTCTCTTTCTGATCCCTCTGTCCCTCTCAGATCCCTCTGTCTCTATCTGATCCCTCTGTCCCTCTCACATCCCTCTGTCTCTATCTGATCCCTCTGTCCCTCTCAGATCCCTCTGTCTCTTTCTGATCCCTCTGTCCCTCTCAGATCCCTCTGTCTCTATCTGATCCCTCTGTCCCTCTCAGATCACTCTGTCTCTTTCTGATCCCTCTGTCCCTCTCAGATCCCTCTGTCTCTTTCTGATCCCTCTGTCCCTCTCAGATCCCTCTGTCTCTATCTGATCCCTCTGTCCCTCTCACATCCCTCTGTCTCTATCTGATCCCTCTGTCCCTCTCAGATCCCTCTGTCTCTTTCTGATCCCTCAATCCCTCTCAGATCCCTCTGTCTCTATCTGATCCCTCAATCCCTCTCAGATCCCTCTGTCTCTTTCTGATCCCTCTGTCCCTCTCAGATCCCTCTGTCTCTTTCTGATCCCCCAGTCCCTTTCAGATCCCTCTGTCTCTATCTGATCCCTCTGTCCCTCTCACATCCCTCTGTCTCTATCTGATCCCTCTGTCCCTCTCAGATCCCTCTGTCTCTATCTGATCCCTCTGTCCCTCTCAGATCTCTCTGTCTCTTTCTGATCCCTCAGTACCTCTCAGATCCCTCTGTCTCTATCTGATCCCTCAATCCCTCTCAGATCCCTCTGTCTCTTTCTGATCCCTCAGTAACTCTCAGATCCCTCTGTCTCTATCTGATCCCTCTGTCCCTCTCACATCCCTCTGTCTCTATCTGATCCCTCTGTCCCTCTCAGATCCCTCTGTCTCTTTCTGATCCCTCAATCCCTCTCAGATCCCTCTGTCTCTATCTGATCCCTCAATCCCTCTCAGATCCCTCTGTCTCTTTCTGATCCCTCTGTCCCTCTCAGATCCCTCTGTCTCTTTCTGATCCCTCTGTCCCTCTCAGATCCCTCTGTCTCTACCTGATCCCTCAATCCCTCTCAGATCCCTCTGTCTCTTTCTGATCCCTCTGTCCCTCTCAGATTCCTCTGTCCCTCTCACATCCCTCTGTCTCTATCTGATCCCTCTGTCCCTCTCAGATCCCTCTGTCTCTATCTGATCCCTCAATCCCTCTCAGATCCCTCTGTCTCTTTCTGATCCCTCTGTCCCTCTCAGATCCCTCTATCTCTATCTGATCCCTCAATCCCTCTCAGATCCCTCTGTCCCTTTCACATCCCTCTGTCTCTATCTGATCCCTCTGTCCCTCTCAGATCCCTCTGTCTCTATCTGATCCCTCAGTACCTCTCAGAACCCTCTGTCTCTTTCTGATCCCTCAGTCCCTCTCGGATCCCTCTGTCTCTTTCTGATCCCTCAGTACCTCTCAGATCCCTCTGTCTCTTTCTGATCCCTCAGTCCCCCTCGGATCCCTCTGTCTCTTTCTGATCCCCCAGTCCCTCTCAGATCCCTCTGTCTCTATCTGATCCCTCTGTCTCTTTCTGATCCCTCTGTCCCTCTCAGATCCCTCTGTCTCTATCTGATCCCTCTGTCCCTCTCAGATCCCTCTGTCCCTCTCAGATCCCTCTGTCTCTTTCTGATCCCTCTGTCCCTCTCAGATCCCTCTGTCTCTATCTGATCCCTCTGTCCCTCTCACATCCCTCTGTCTCTATCTGATCCCTCTGTCCCTCTCAGATCCCTCTGTCTCTTTCTGATCCCTCAATCCCTCTCAGATCCCTCTGTCTCTATCTGATCCCTCAATCCCTCTCAGATCCCTCTGTCTCTTTCTGATCCCTCTGTCCCTCTCACATCCCTCTGTCTCTATCTGATCCCTCTGTCCCTCTCAGATCCCTCTGTCTCTATCTGATCCCTCTGTCCCTCTCAGATCTCTCTGTCTCTTTCTGATCCCTCAGTACCTCTCAGATCCCTCTGTCTCTATCTGATCCCTCAATCCCTCTCAGATCCCTCTGTCTCTTTCTGATCCCTCAGTACCTCTCAGATCCCTCTGTCTCTATCTGATCCCTCAATCCCTCTCAGATCCCTCTGTCTCTTTCTGATCCCTCAGTACCTCTCAGATCCCTCTGTCCCTCTCACATCCCTCTGTCTCTATCTGATCCCTATGTCCCTCTCAGATCCCTCTGTCTCTATCTGATCCCTCAATCCCTCTCAGATCCCTCTGTCTCTTTCTGATCCCTCAGTCCCTCTCGGATCCCTCTGTCTCTTTCTGATCCCTCAGTCCCTCTCAGATCCCTCTGTCTCTAACTGATCCCTCTGTCCCTCTCACATCCCTCTGTCTCTATCTGATCCCTCTGTCCCTCTCACATCCCTCTGTCTCTATCTGATCCCTCTGTCCCTCTCAGATCCCTCTGTCTCTTTCTGATCCCTCAATCCCTCTCAGATCCCTCTGTCTCTATCTGATCCCTCAATCCCTCTCAGATCCCTCAGTACCTCTCAGATCCCTTTGACCCTCTCACATCCCTCTGTATCTATCTGATCCCTCTGTCCCTCTCACATCCCTCTGTCTCTATCTGATCCCTCTGTCCCTCTCACATCCCTCTGTCTCTATCTGATCCCTCTGTCCCTCTCAGATCCCTCTGTCTCTATCTGATCCCTCTGTCCCTCTCAGATCCCTCTGTCTCTATCTGATCCCTCAATCCCTCTCAGATCCCTCTGTCTCTTTCTGATCCCTCTGTCCCTCTCAGATCCCTCTGTCTCTATCTGATCCCTCAGTACCTCTCAGAACCCTCTGTCTCTTTCTGATCCCTCAGTCCCTGTCGGATCCCTCTGTCTCTTTCTGATCCCCCAGTCCCTCTCAGATCCCTCTGTCTCTATCTGATCCCTCTGTCCGTCTCAGATCCCTCTGTCTCTTTCTGATCCCTCTGTCCCTCTCAGATCCCTCTGTCTCTATCTGATCCCTCTGTCCCTCTCAGATCCCTCTGTCTCTATCTGATCCCTCAGTACCTCTCAGAACCCTCTGTCTCTTTCTGATCCCTCAGTCCCTCTCGGATCCCTCTGTCTCTTTCTGATCCCTCAGTACCTCTCAGATCCCTCTGTCTCTTTCTGATCCCTCAGTCCCCCTCGGATCCCTCTGTCTCTTTCTGATCCCCCAGTCCCTCTCAGATCCCTCTGTCTCTATCTGATCCCTCTGTCTCTTTCTGATCCCTCTGTCCCTCTCAGATCCCTCTGTCTCTATCTGATCCCTCTGTCCCTCTCAGATCCCTCTGTCTCTATCTGATCCCTCTGTCCCTCTCACATCCCTCTGTCTCTATCTGATCCCTCAATCCCTCTCAGATCCCTCTGTCTCTATCTGATCCCTCTGTCCCTCTCACATCCCTCTGTCTCTATCTGATCCCTCTGTCCCTCTCAGATCCCTCTGTCTCTATCTGATCCCTCAGTACCTCTCAGAACCCTCTGTCTCTTTCTGATCCCCCAGTCCCTCTCAGATCCCTCTGTCTCTATCTGATCCCTCTGTCTCTATCTGATCCCTCTGTCTCTTTCTGATCCCTCTGTCCCTCTCAGATCCCTCTGTCTCTTTCTGATCCCTCTGTCCCTCTCAGATCCCTCTGTCTCTATCTGATCCCTCTGTCCCTCTCACATCCCTCTGTCTCTATCTGATCCCTCTGTCCCTCTCAGATCCCTCTGTCTCTTTCTGATCCCTCAATCCCTCTCAGATCCCTCTGTCTCTATCTGATCCCTCAATCCCTCTCAGATCCCTCTGTCTCTTTCTGATCCCTCTGTCCCTCTCACATCCCTCTGTCTCTATCTGATCCCTCTGTCCCTCTCAGATCCCTCTGTCTCTATCTGATCCCTCTGTCCCTCTCAGATCTCTCTGTCTCTTTCTGATCCCTCAGTACCTCTCAGATCCCTCTGTCTCTATCTGATCCCTCAATCCCTCTCAGATCCCTCTGTCTCTTTCTGATCCCTCAGTACCTCTCAGATCCCTCTGTCTCTATCTGATCCCTCAATCCCTCTCAGATCCCTCTGTCTCTTTCTGATCCCTCAGTACCTCTCAGATCCCTCTGTCCCTCTCACATCCCTCTGTCTCTATCTGATCCCTATGTCCCTCTCAGATCCCTCTGTCTCTATCTGATCCCTCAATCCCTCTCAGATCCCTCTGTCTCTTTCTGATCCCTCAGTCCCTCTCGGATCCCTCTGTCTCTTTCTGATCCCTCAGTCCCTCTCAGATCCCTCTGTCTCTATCTGATCCCTCTGTCCCTCTCACATCCCTCTGTCTCTATCTGATCCCTCTGTCCCTCTCACATCCCTCTGTCTCTATCTGATCCCTCTGTCCCTCTCAGATCCCTCTGTCTCTTTCTGATCCCTCAATCCCTCTCAGATCCCTCTGTCTCTATCTGATCCCTCAATCCCTCTCAGATCCCTCTGTCCCTCTCACATCCCTCTGTCTCTATCTGATCCCTCTGTCCCTCTCAGATCCCTCTGTCTCTATCTGATCCCTCTGTCCCTCTCAGATCTCTCTGTCTCTTTCTGATCCCTCAGTACCTCTCAGATCCCTCTGTCTCTATCTGATCCCTCAATCCCTCTCAGATCCCTCTGTCTCTTTCTGATCCCTCAGTACCTCTCAGATCCCTCTGTCCCTCTCACATCCCTCTGTCTCTATCTGATCCCTCTGTCCCTCTCAGATCCCTCTGTCTCTATCTGATCCCTCAATCCCTCTCAGATCCCTCTGTCTCTTTCTGATCGCTCAGTCCCTCTCGGATCCCTCTGTCTCTTTCTGATCCCTCTGTCCCTTTCACATCCCTCTGTCTCTATCTGATCCCTCTGTCCCTCTCAGATCCCTCTGTCCCTCCAAGATCTGTCCCTCCAAGATCTGTCTGTCTTTCTCAGTTCCCTTCATCCCCTTCTAAGATCTCTTTCCCTCCTGGATTCCTCTGTCATTACTAAATCCCTCTGTCCCTCTCAGATCCCTCTGTCCCTCTCAGATCCCTCTGTCCCTCTCACATCCCTCTGTCTCTATCTGATCCCTCTGTCCCTCTCAGATCCCTCTGTCTCTATCTGATCCCTCAATCCCTCTCAGATCCCTCTGTCTCTATCTGATCCCTCAATCCCTCTCAGATCCCTCTGTCTCTTTCTGATCCCTCAGTACCTCTCAGATCCCTCTGTCCCTCTCACATCCCTCTGTCTCTATCTGATCCCTCTGTCCCTCTCAGATCCCTCTGTCTCTATCTGATCCCTCAATCCCTCTCAGATCCCTCTGTCTCTTTCTGATCGCTCAGTCCCTCTCGGATCCCTCTGTCTCTTTCTGATCCCTCTGTCCCTTTCACATCCCTCTGTCTCTATCTGATCCCTCTGTCCCTCTCAGATCCCTCTGTCCCTCCAAGATCTGTCCCTCCAAGATCTGTCTGTCTTTCTCAGTTCCCTTCATCCCCTTCTAAGATCTCTTTCCCTCCTGGATTCCTCTGTCATTACTAAATCCCTCTGTCCCTCTCAGATCCCTCTGTCCCTCTCAGATCCCTCTGTCCCTCTCACATCCCTCTGTCTCTATCTGATCCCTCTGTCCCTCTCAGATCCCTCTGTCTCTATCTGATCCCTCAATCCCTCTCAGATCCCTCTGTCTCTATCTGATCCCTCTGTCTCTATCTGGTCCCTCTGTCCCTCTCAGATCCCTCTGTCCCTCTCAGATCCCTCTATCTCTATCTGATCCCTCTGTCCCTCTCAGATCCCTCTGTCTCTATCTGATCCCTCTGTCCCTCTCAGATCCCTCTGTCTCTATCTGATCCCTCTGTCCCTCTCAGATCCCTCTGTCTCTATCTGATCCCTCTGTCCCTCTCAGATCCCTCTGTCCCTCCAAGATCTGTCCCTCCAAGATCTGTCCGTCTTTCTCAGTTCCCTTCATCCCCTTCTAAGATCTCTTTCCCTCCTGGATTCCTCTGTCATTACTAAATCCCTCTGTCCCTCTCACATCCCTCTGTCTCTATCTGATCCCTCTGTCCCTCTCAGATCCCTCTGTCCCTCTCAGATCCCTCTATCTCTATCTGATCCCTCTGTCCCTCTCAGATCCCTCTGTCCCACTCAGATCCCTCTATCTCTATCTGATCCCTCTGTCCCTCTCAGATCCCTCTGTCCCTCTCAGATCCCTCTGTCCCTCTCACATCCCTCTGTCTCTATCTGATCCCTCTGTCCCTCTCAGATCCCTCTGTCTCTATCTGATCCCTCAATCCCTCTCAGATCCCTCTGTCTCTATCTGATCCCTCTGTCTCTATCTGATCCCTCTGTCCCTCTCAGATCCCTCTGTCTCTATCTGATCCATCTGTCCCTCTCAGATCCCTCTGTCCCTCTCAGATCCCTCTATCTCTATCTGATCCCTCTGTCCCTCTCAGATCCCTCTGTCTCTATCTGATCCCTCTGTCCCTCTCAGATCCCTCTGTCTCTATCTGATCCCTCTGTCCCTCTCACATCCCTCTGTCTCTATCTGATCCCTCTGTCCCTCTCAGATCCCTCTGTCCCTCCAAGATCTGTCCCTCCAAGATCTGTCCGTCTTTCTCAGTTCCCTTCATCCCCTTCTAAGATCTCTTTCCCTCCTGGATTCCTCTGTCATTACTAAATCCCTCTGTCCCTCTCACATCCCTCTGTCTCTATCTGATCCCTCTGTCCCTCTCAGATCCCTCTGTCCCTCTCAGATCCCTCTATCTCTATCTGATCCCTCTGTCCCTCTCAGATCCCTCTGTCCCACTCAGATCCCTCTGTCTCTATCTGATCCCTCTGTCCCTCTCAGATCCCTCTGTCCCTCTCAGATCCCTCTATCTCTATCTGATCCCTCAGTACCTCTCAGATCCCTCTGTCTCTTTCTGATCCCTCAGTCCCTCTCAGATCCCTCTGTCTCTATCTGATCCCTCAGTCCCTCTCAGATCCCTCTGTCTCTTTCTGATCCCTCAGTCCCTCTCAGATCCCTCTGTCTCTTTCTGATCCCTCAGTCCCTCTCAGATCCCTCTGTCTCTATCTGATCCCTCAGTCCCTCTCAGATCCCTCTGTCTCTATCTGATCCCTCAGTCCCTCTCAGATCCCTCTGTCTCTTTCTGATCCCTCTGTCCCTCTCAGATCACTCTGTCTCTATCTGATCCCCCAGTCCCTCTCAGATCCCTCTGTCTCTATCTGATCCCTCTGTCCCTCTCAGATCCCTCTGTCTCTATCTGATCCCTCTGTCTCTTTCTGATCCCTCAGTACCTCTCAGATCCCTTTGTCCCTCTCACATCCCTCTGTATCTATCTGATCCCCCAGTCCCTCTCAGATCCCTCTGTCTCTTTCTGATCCCTCTGTCCCTCTCAGATCCCTCTGTCTCTATCTGATCCCTCAGTCCCTCTCAGATCCCTCTGTCTCTTTCTGATCCCTCTGTCCCTCTCAGATCACTCTGTCTCTATCTGATCCCCCAGTCCCTCTCAGATCCCTCTGTCTCTATCTGATCCCTCTGTCCCTCTCAGATCCCTCTGTCTCTATCTGATTACTCTGTCTCTTTCTGATCCCTCAGTACCTCTCAGATCCCTTTGTCCCTCTCACATCCCTCTGTATCTATCTGATCCCTCTGTCCCTCTCAGATCCCTCTGTCTCTTTCTGATCCCTCTGTCCTTCTCAGATCCCTCTGTCTCTATCTGATCCCCCAGTCCCTCTCAGATCCCTCTGTCTCTTTCTGATCCCTCTGTCCCTCTCAGATCCCTCTGTCTCTATCTGATCCCTCTGTCTCTTTCTGATCCCTCAGTACCTCTCAGATCCCTTTGTCCCTCTCACATCCCTCTGTCTCTATCTGATCCCTCTGTCCCTCTCAAATTCCTCTGTCTCTATCTGATCCCTCTGTCCCTCTCAGATCCCTCTGTCTCTATCTGATCCCTCAGTCCCTCTCAGATCCCTCTGTCTCTATCTGATCCCTCTGTCTCTTTCTGATCCCTCAGTACCTCTCAGATCCCTTTGTCCCTGTCACATCCCTCTGTATCTATCTGATCCCCCAGTCCCTCTCAGATCCCTCTGTCTCTTTCTGATCCCTCTGTCCCTCTCAGATCCCTCTGTCTCTATCTGATCCCTCAGTCCCTCTCAGATCCCTCTGTCTCTATCTGATCCCTCTGTCTCTTTCTGATCCCTCAGTACCTCTCAGATCCCTTTGTCCCTCTCACATCCCTCTGTATCTATCTGATCCCCCAGTCCCTCTCAGATCCCTCTGTCTCTTTCTGATCCCTCTCTCCCTCTCAGATCCCTCTGTCTCTATCTGATCCCTCTGTCCCTCTCAGATCCCTCTGTCTCTATCTGATCCCTCTGTCCCTCTCAGATCCCTCTGTCTCTTTCTGATCCCTCTGTCCCTCTCAGATCACTCTGTCTCTATCTGATCCCTCTGTCCCTCTCAGATCCCTCTGTCTCTTTCTGATCCCTCTGTCCCTCTCAGATCCCTCTGTCTCTATCTGATCCCTCTGTCCCTCTCAGATCCCTCTGTCTCTATCTGATCCCTCTGTCCCTCTCAGATCCCTCTGTCTCTTTCTGATCCCTCTGTCCCTCTCAGATCACTCTGTCTCTATCTGATCCCCCAGTCCCTCTCAGATCCCTCTGTCTCTATCTGATCCCTCTGTCCCTCTCAGATCCCTCTGTCTCTATCTGATCCCCCAGTCCCTCTCAGATCCCTCTGTCTCTATCTGATCCCTCAGTCCCTCTCAGATCCCTCTGTCTCTATCTGATCCCTCTGTCTCTTTCTGATCCCTCAGTACCTCTCAGATCCCTTTGTCCCTCTCACATCCCTCTGTATCTATCTGATCCCTCTGTCCCTCTCAGATCCCTCTGTCTCTTTCTGATCCCTCTGTCCCTCTCAGATCCCTCTGTCTCTATCTGATCCCTCTGTCCCTCTCAGATCCCTCTGTCTCTTTCTGATCCCTCTGTCCCTCTCAGATCACTCTGTCTCTATCTGATCCCCCAGTCCCTCTCAGATCCCTCTGTCTCTTTCTGATCCCTCTGTCCCTCTCACATCCCTCTGCCTCTTTCTGATCCCTCTGTCCCTCTCAGATCCCTCTGTCTCTATCTGATCCCTCTGTCTCTATCTGATCCCTCTGTCCCTCTCTGATCCCTCTGTCTCTTTCTGATCCCTCTGTCCCTCTCAGATCCCTCTGTCTCTTTCTGATCCCTCTGTCCCTCTCAGATCCCTCTGTCTCTTTCTGATCCCTCTGTCCCTCTCAGATCCCTCTGTCTCTATCTGATCCCTCTGTCTCTTTCTGATCCCTCAGTACCTCTCAGATCCCTTTGTCCCTCTCACATCCCTCTGTCTCTATCTAATCCCTCTGTCCCTCTCAGATCCCTCTGTCTCTATCTGATCCCTCTGTCCCTCTCAGATCCCTCTGTCTCTATCTGATCCCTCAGTACCTCTCAGAACCCTCTGTCTCTTTCTGATCCCTCAGTCCCTGTCGGATCCCTCTGTCTCTTTCTGATCCCCCAGTCCCTCTCAGATCCCTCTGTCTCTATCTGATCCCTCTGTCCGTCTCAGATCCCTCTGTCTCTTTCTGATCCCTCTGTCCCTCTCAGATCCCTCTGTCTCTATCTGATCCCTCTGTCCCTCTCAGATCCCTCTGTCTCTTTCTGATCCCTCTGTCCCTCTCAGATCCCTCTGTCTCTATCTGATCCCTCTGTCTCTTTCTGATCCCTCAGTACCTCTCAGATCCCTTTGTCCCTCTCACATCCCTCTGTATCTATCTGATCCCCCAGTCCCTCTCAGATCCCTCTGTCTCTTTCTGATCCCTCTGTCCCTCTCAGATCCCTCTGTCTCTATCTGATCCCTCAGTCCCTCTCAGATCCCTCTGTCTCTATCTGATCCCTCTGTCTCTTTCTGATCCCTCAGTACCTCTCAGATCCCTTTGTCCCTCTCACATCCCTCTGTATCTATCTGATCCCTCTCTCCCTCTAAGATCCCTCTGTCTCTATCTGATCCCTCTGTCCCTCTCAGATCCCTCTGTCTCTTTCTGATCCCCCAGTCCCTCTCAGATCACTCTGTCTCTATCTGATCCCTCTGTCCCTCTCAGATCCCTCTGTCTCTTTCTGATCCCTCTGTCCCTCTCAGATCCCTCTGTCTCTATCTGATCCCTCTGTCCCTCTCAGATCCCTCTGTCTCTTTCTGATCCCTCTGTCCCTCTCAGATCACTCTGTCTCTATCTGATCCCCCAGTCCCTCTCAGATCCCTCTGTCTCTATCTGATCCCTCTGTCCCTCTCAGATCCCTCTGTCTCTATCTGATCCCCCAGTCCCTCTCAGATCCCTCTGTCTCTATCTGATCCCTCAGTCCCTCTCAGATCCCTCTGTCTCTATCTGATCCCTCTGTCTCTTTCTGATCCCTCAGTACCTCTCAGATCCCTTTGTCCCTCTCACATCCCTCTGTATCTATCTGATCCCTCTGTCCCTCTCAGATCCCTCTGTCTCTTTCTGATCCCTCTGTCCCTCTCAGATCCCTCTGTCTCTATCTGATCCCTCTGTCCCTCTCAGATCCCTCTGTCTCTTTCTGATCCCTCTGTCCCTCTCAGATCACTCTGTCTCTATCTGATCCCCCAGTCCCTCTCAGATCCCTCTGTCTCTTTCTGATCCCTCTGTCCCTCTCACATCCCTCTGTCTCTTTCTGATCCCTCTGTCCCTCTCAGATCCCTCTGTCTCTATCTGATCCCTCTGTCTCTATCTGATCCCTCTGTCCCTCTCTGATCCCTCTGTCTCTTTCTGATCCCTCTGTCCCTCTCAGATCCCTCTGTCTCTTTCTGATCCCTCAGTACCTCTCAGATCCCTTTGTCCCTCTCACATCCCTCTGTCTCTATCTGATCCCTCTGTCCCTCTCAGATCCCTCTGTCTCTATCTGATCCCTCTGTCCCTCTCAGATCCCTCTGTCTCTTTCTGATCCCTCTGTCCCTCTCAGATCCCTCTGTCTCTATCTGATCCCTCTGTCTCTTTCTGATCCCTCAGTACCTCTCAGATCCCTTTGTCCCTCTCACATCCCTCTGTCTCTATCTAATCCCTCTGTCCCTCTCAGATCCCTCTGTCTCTATCTGATCCCTCTGTCCCTCTCAGATCCCTCTGTCTCTATCTGATCCCTCAATCCCTCTCAGATCCCTCTGTCTCTTTCTGATCCCTCTGTCCCTCTCAGATCCCTCTGTCTCTATCTGATCCCTCAGTACCTCTCAGAACCCTCTGTCTCTTTCTGATCCCTCAGTCCCTGTCGGATCCCTCTGTCTCTTTCTGATCCCCCAGTCCCTCTCAGATCCCTCTGTCTCTATCTGATCCCTCTGTCCGTCTCAGATCCCTCTGTCTCTTTCTGATCCCTCTGTCCCTCTCAGATCCCTCTGTCTCTATCTGATCCCTCTGTCCCTCTCAGATCCCTCTGTCTCTTTCTGATCCCTCTGTCCCTCTCAGATCCCTCTGTCTCTATCTGATCCCTCTGTCCCTCTCACATCCCTCTGTCTCTATCTGATCCCTCTGTCCCTCTCAGATCCCTCTGTCTCTTTCTGATCCCTCAATCCCTCTCAGATCCCTCTGTCTCTATCTGATCCCTCAATCCCTCTCAGATCCCTCTGTCTCTTTCTGATCCCTCTGTCCCTCTCAGAACCCTCTGTCTCTTTCTGATCCCCCAGTCCCTTTCAGATCCCTCTGTCTCTATCTGATCCCTCTGTCCCTCTCACATCCCTCTGTCTCTATCTGATCCCTCTGTCCCTCTCAGATCCCTCTGTCTCTATCTGATCCCTCTGTCCCTCTCAGATCTCTCTGTCTCTTTCTGATCCCTCAGTACCTCTCAGATCCCTCTGTCTCTATCTGATCCCTCAATCCCTCTCAGATCCCTCTGTCTCTTTCTGATCCCTCAGTAACTCTCAGATCCCTCTGTCTCTATCTGATCCCTCTGTCCCTCTCACATCCCTCTGTCTCTATCTGATCCCTCTGTCCCTCTCAGATCCCTCTGTCTCTTTCTGATCCCTCAATCCCTCTCAGATCCCTCTGTCTCTATCTGATCCCTCAATCCCTCTCAGATCCCTCTGTCTCTTTCTGATCCCTCTGTCCCTCTCAGATCCCTCTGTCTCTTTCTGATCCCTCTGTCCCTCTCAGATCCCTCTGTCTCTACCTGATCCCTCAATCCCTCTCAGATCCCTCTGTCTCTTTCTGATCCCTCTGTCCCTCTCAGATTCCTCTGTCCCTCTCACATCCCTCTGTCTCTATCTGATCCCTCTGTCCCTCTCAGATCCCTCTGTCTCTATCTGATCCCTCAATCTCTCTCAGATCCCTCTGTCTCTTTCTGATCCCTCTGTCCCTCTCAGATCCCTCTATCTCTATCTGATCCCTCAATCCCTCTCAGATCCCTCTGTCTCTTTCTGATCCCTCAGTACCTCTCAGATCCCTCTGTCTCTTTCTGATCCCTCTGTCCCTTTCACATCCCTCTGTCTCTATCTGATCCCTCTGTCCCTCTCAGATCCCTCTGTCTCTATCTGATCCCTCTGTCCCTCTCACATCCCTCTGTCTCTATCTGATCCCTCAATCCCTCTCAGATCCCTCTGTCTCTATCTGATCCCTCTGTCCCTCTCACATCCCTCTGTCTCTATCTGATCCCTCTGTCCCTCTCAGATCCCTCTGTCTCTATCTGATCCCTCAGTACCTCTCAGAACCCTCTGTCTCTTTCTGATCCCCCAGTCCCTCTCAGATCCCTCTGTCTCTATCTGATCCCTCTGTCTCTATCTGATCCCTCTGTCTCTTTCTGATCCCTCTGTCCCTCTCAGATCCCTCTGTCTCTATCTGATCCCTCTGTCCCTCTCAGATCCCTCTGTCTCTTTCTGATCCCTCTGTCCCTCTCAGATCCCTCTGTCTCTATCTGATCCCTCTGTCCCTCTCACATCCCTCTGTCTCTATCTGATCCCTCTGTCCCTCTCAGATCCCTCTGTCTCTTTCTGATCCCTCTGTCCCTCTCAGATCCCTCTGTCTCTTTCTGATCCCTCTGTCCCTCTCAGATCCCTCTGTCTCTATCTGATCCCTCTGTCCCTCTCACATCCCTCTGTCTCTATCTGATCCCTCTGTCCCTCTCAGATCCCTCTGTCTCTTTCTGATCCCTCAATCCCTCTCAGATCCCTCTGTCTCTATCTGATCCCTCAATCCCTCTCAGATCCCTCTGTCTCTTTCTGATCCCTCTGTCCCTCTCAGATCCCTCTGTCTCTTTCTGATCCCCCAGTCCCTTTCAGATCCCTCTGTCTCTATCTGATCCCTCTGTCCCTCTCACATCCCTCTGTCTCTATCTGATCCCTCTGTCCCTCTCAGATCCCTCTGTCTCTATCTGATCCCTCTGTCCCTCTCAGATCTCTCTGTCTCTTTCTGATCCCTCAGTACCTCTCAGATCCCTCTGTCTCTATCTGATCCCTCAATCCCTCTCAGATCCCTCTGTCTCTTTCTGATCCCTCAGTAACTCTCAGATCCCTCTGTCTCTATCTGATCCCTCTGTCCCTCTCACATCCCTCTGTCTCTATCTGATCCCTCTGTCCCTCTCAGATCCCTCTGTCTCTTTCTGATCCCTCAATCCCTCTCAGATCCCTCTGTCTCTATCTGATCCCTCAATCCCTCTCAGATCCCTCTGTCTCTTTCTGATCCCTCTGTCCCTCTCAGATCCCTCTGTCTCTTTCTGATCCCTCTGTCCCTCTCAGATCCCTCTGTCTCTACCTGATCCCTCAATCCCTCTCAGATCCCTCTGTCTCTTTCTGATCCCTCTGTCCCTCTCAGATTCCTCTGTCCCTCTCACATCCCTCTGTCTCTATCTGATCCCTCTGTCCCTCTCAGATCCCTCTGTCTCTATCTGATCCCTCAATCCCTCTCAGATCCCTCTGTCTCTTTCTGATCCCTCAGTACCTCTCAGATCCCTCTGTCTCTTTCTGATCCCTCTGTCCCTTTCACATCCCTCTGTCTCTATCTGATCCCTCTGTCCCTCTCAGATCCCTCTGTCTCTATCTGATCCCTCAGTACCTCTCAGAACCCTCTGTCTCTTTCTGATCCCTCAGTCCCTCTCGGATCCCTCTGTCTCTTTCTGATCCCTCAGTACCTCTCAGATCCCTCTGTCTCTTTCTGATCCCTCAGTCCCCCTCGGATCCCTCTGTCTCTTTCTGATCCCCCAGTCCCTCTCAGATCCCTCTGTCTCTATCTGATCCCTCTGTCTCTTTCTGATCCCTCTGTCCCTCTCAGATCCCTCTGTCTCTATCTGATCCCTCTGTCCCTCTCAGATCCCTCTGTCTCTATCTGATCCCTCTGTCCCTCTCACATCCCTCTGTCTCTATCTGATCCCTCAATCCCTCTCAGATCCCTCTGTCTCTATCTGATCCCTCTGTCCCTCTCACATCCCTCTGTCTCTATCTGATCCCTCTGTCCCTCTCAGATCCCTCTGTCTCTATCTGATCCCTCAGTACCTCTCAGAACCCTCTGTCTCTTTCTGATCCCCCAGTCCCTCTCAGATCCCTCTGTCTCTATCTGATCCCTCTGTCTCTATCTGATCCCTCTGTCTCTTTCTGATCCCTCTGTCCCTCTCAGATCCCTCTGTCTCTATCTGATCCCTCTGTCCCTCTCAGATCCCTCTGTCTCTTTCTGATCCCTCTGTCCCTCTCAGATCCCTCTGTCTCTATCTGATCCCTCTGTCCCTCTCACATCCCTCTGTCTCTATCTGATCCCTCTGTCCCTCTCAGATCCCTCTGTCTCTTTCTGATCCCTCAATCCCTCTCAGATCCCTCTGTCTCTATCTGATCCCTCAATCCCTCTCAGATCCCTCTGTCTCTTTCTGATCCCTCTGTCCCTCTCACATCCCTCTGTCTCTATCTGATCCCTCTGTCCCTCTCAGATCCCTCTGTCTCTATCTGATCCCTCTGTCCCTCTCAGATCTCTCTGTCTCTTTCTGATCCCTCAGTACCTCTCAGATCCCTCTGTCTCTATCTGATCCCTCAATCCCTCTCAGATCCCTCTGTCTCTTTCTGATCCCTCAGTACCTCTCAGATCCCTCTGTCTCTATCTGATCCCTCAATCCCTCTCAGATCCCTCTGTCTCTTTCTGATCCCTCAGTACCTCTCAGATCCCTCTGTCCCTCTCACATCCCTCTGTCTCTATCTGATCCCTATGTCCCTCTCAGATCCCTCTGTCTCTATCTGATCCCTCAATCCCTCTCAGATCCCTCTGTCTCTTTCTGATCCCTCAGTCCCTCTCGGATCCCTCTGTCTCTTTCTGATCCCTCAGTCCCTCTCAGATCCCTCTGTCTCTATCTGATCCCTCTGTCCCTCTCACATCCCTCTGTCTCTATCTGATCCCTCTGTCCCTCTCACATCCCTCTGTCTCTATCTGATCCCTCTGTCCCTCTCAGATCCCTCTGTCTCTTTCTGATCCCTCAATCCCTCTCAGATCCCTCTGTCTCTATCTGATCCCTCAATCCCTCTCAGATCCCTCTGTCTCTTTCTGATCCCTCTGTCCCTCTCACATCCCTCTGTCTCTATCTGATCCCTCTGTCCCTCTCAGATCCCTCTGTCTCTTTCTGATCCCTCTGTCCCTCTCAGATCCCTCTGTCTCTATCTGATCCCTCTGTCTCTTTCTGATCCCTCAGTACCTCTCAGATCCCTTTGACCCTCTCACATCCCTCTGTCTCTATCTAATCCCTCTGTCCCTCTCAGATCCCTCTGTCTCTATCTGATCCCTCTGTCCCTCTCAGATCCCTCTGTCTCTATCTGATCCCTCTGTCCCTCTCAGATCCCTCTGTCTCTTTCTGATCCCTCTGTCCCTCTCAGATCCCTCTGTCTCTATCTGATCCCTCTGTCTCTTTCTGATCCCTCAGTACCTCTCAGATCCCTTTGACCCTCTCACATCCCTCTGTCTCTATCTAATCCCTCTGTCCCTCTCAGATCCCTCTGTCTCTATCTAATCCCTCTGTCCCTCTCAGATCCCTCTGTCTCTATCTGATCCCTCTGTCCCTCTCAGATCCCTCTGTCTCTATCTGATCCCTCAGTACCTCTCAGAACCCTCTGTCTCTTTCTGATCCCTCAGTCCCTGTCGGATCCCTCTGTCTCTTTCTGATCCCCCAGTCCCTCTCAGATCCCTCTGTCTCTATCTGATCCCTCTGTCCGTCTCAGATCCCTCTGTCTCTTTCTGATCCCTCTGTCCCTCTCAGATCCCTCTGTCTCTATCTGATCCCTCTGTCCCTCTCAGATCCCTCTGTCTCTATCTGATCCCTCAGTACCTCTCAGAACCCTCTGTCTCTTTCTGATCCCTCAGTCCCTCTCGGATCCCTCTGTCTCTTTCTGATCCCTCAGTACCTCTCAGATCCCTCTGTCTCTTTCTGATCCCTCAGTCCCCCTCGGATCCCTCTGTCTCTTTCTGATCCCCCAGTCCCTCTCAGATCCCTCTGTCTCTATCTGATCCCTCTGTCTCTTTCTGATCCCTCTGTCCCTCTCAGATCCCTCTGTCTCTATCTGATCCCTCTGTCCCTCTCAGATCCCTCTGTCTCTATCTGATCCCTCTGTCCCTCTCACATCCCTCTGTCTCTATCTGATCCCTCAATCCCTCTCAGATCCCTCTGTCTCTATCTGATCCCTCTGTCCCTCTCACATCCCTCTGTCTCTATCTGATCCCTCTGTCCCTCTCAGATCCCTCTGTCTCTATCTGATCCCTCAGTACCTCTCAGAACCCTCTGTCTCTTTCTGATCCCCCAGTCCCTCTCAGATCCCTCTGTCTCTATCTGATCCCTCTGTCTCTATCTGATCCCTCTGTCTCTTTCTGATCCCTCTGTCCCTCTCAGATCCCTCTGTCTCTTTCTGATCCCTCTGTCCCTCTCAGATCCCTCTGTCTCTATCTGATCCCTCTGTCCCTCTCACATCCCTCTGTCTCTATCTGATCCCTCTGTCCCTCTCAGATCCCTCTGTCTCTTTCTGATCCCTCAATCCCTCTCAGATCCCTCTGTCTCTATCTGATCCCTCAATCCCTCTCAGATCCCTCTGTCTCTTTCTGATCCCTCTGTCCCTCTCACATCCCTCTGTCTCTATCTGATCCCTCTGTCCCTCTCAGATCCCTCTGTCTCTATCTGATCCCTCTGTCCCTCTCAGATCTCTCTGTCTCTTTCTGATCCCTCAGTACCTCTCAGATCCCTCTGTCTCTATCTGATCCCTCAATCCCTCTCAGATCCCTCTGTCTCTTTCTGATCCCTCAGTACCTCTCAGATCCCTCTGTCTCTATCTGATCCCTCAATCCCTCTCAGATCCCTCTGTCTATTTCTGATCCCTCAGTACCTCTCAGATCCCTCTGTCCCTCTCACATCCCTCTGTCTCTATCTGATCCCTATGTCCCTCTCAGATCCCTCTGTCTCTATCTGATCCCTCAATCCCTCTCAGATCCCTCTGTCTCTTTCTGATCCCTCAGTCCCTCTCGGATCCCTCTGTCTCTTTCTGATCCCTCAGTCCCTCTCAGATCCCTCTGTCTCTATCTGATCCCTCTGTCCCTCTCACATCCCTCTGTCTCTATCTGATCCCTCTGTCCCTCTCACATCCCTCTGTCTCTATCTGATCCCTCTGTCCCTCTCAGATCCCTCTGTCTCTTTCTGATCCCTCAATCCCTCTCAGATCCCTCTGTCTCTATCTGATCCCTCAATCCCTCTCAGATCCCTCTGTCTCTTTCTGATCCCTCTGTCCCTCTCACATCCCTCTGTCTCTATCTGATCCCTCTGTCCCTCTCAGATCCCTCTGTCTCTATCTGATCCCTCTGTCCCTCTCAGATCTCTCTGTCTCTTTCTGATCCCTCAGTACCTCTCAGATCCCTCTGTCTCTATCTGATCCCTCAATCCCTCTCAGATCCCTCTGTCTCTTTCTGATCCCTCAGTACCTCTCAGATCCCTCTGTCCCTCTCACATCCCTCTGTCTCTATCTGATCCCTCTGTCCCTCTCAGATCCCTCTGTCTCTATCTGATCCCTCAATCCCTCTCAGATCCCTCTGTCTCTTTCTGATCGCTCAGTCCCTCTCGGATCCCTCTGTCTCTTTCTGATCCCTCAGTCCCTCTCAGATCCCTCTGTCCCTATCTGATCCCTCTGTCCCTCTCAGATCCCTCTGTCTCTTTCTGATCCCTCTGTCCCTCTCAGATCCCTGTGTCTCTATCTGATCCCTCTGTCCCTCTCAGATCCCTCTGTCTCTTTCTGATCCCTCTGTCCCTCTCAGATCCCTCTGTCTCTATCTGATCCCTCTGTCCCTCTCAGATCCCTCTGTCTCTTTCTGATCCCTCAGTCCCTCTCAGATCCCTCTGTCTCTATCTGATCCCTCTGTCCCTCTCAGATCCCTCTGTCTCTTTCTGATCCCTCTGTCCCTCTCAGATCCCCGTGTCTCTATCTGATCCCTCTGTCCCTCTCAGATCCCTCTGTCTCTTTCTGATCCCTCTGTCCCTCTCAGATCCCTCTGTCTCTATCTGATCCCTCTGTCCCTCTCAGATCCCTCTGTCTCTTTCTGATCCCTCAGTCCCTCTCAGATCCCTCTGTCTCTTTCTGATCCCTCAGTCCCTCTCAGATCCCTCTGTCTCTATCTGATCCCTCTGTCCCTCTCAGATCCCTCTGTCTCTTTCTGATCCCTCTGTCCCTCTCAGATCCCTCTGTCTCTTTCTGATCCCTCTGTCCCTCTCACATCCCTCTGTCTCTTTCTGATCCCTCAGTTCCACTCAGATCCCTCTGTCTCTTTCTGATCCCTCTGTCCCTCTCAGATCCCTCTGTCTCTATCTGATCCCTCAGTACCTCTCAGAACCCTCTGTCTCTTTCTGATCCCTCAGTCCCTCTCGGATCCCTCTGTCTCTTTCTGATCCCTCAGTACCTCTCAGATCCCTTTGTCTCTTTCTGATCCCTCAGTCCCTCTCGGATCCCTCTGTCTCTTTCTGATCCCTCTGTCCCTCTCAGATCCCTCTGTCTCTATCTGATCCCTCTGTCCCTCTCACATCCCTCTGTCTCTATCTGATCCCTCTGTCCCTCTCAGATTCCTCTGTCTCTATCTGATCCCTCAATCCCTCTCAGATCCCTCTGTCTCTTTCTGATCCCTCTGTCCCTCTCAGATCCCTCTGTCTCTTTCTGATCCCTCTGTCCCTCTCAGATCCCTCTGTCTCTTTCTGATCCCTCTGTCCCTCTCAGATCCCTCTGTCTCTTTCTGATCCCTCTCAGATCCCTCTGTCTCTATCTGATCCCTCAATCCCTCTCAGATCCCTCTGTCTCTATCTGATGTCCCTCTCAGATCTCTCTGTCTCTTTCTGATCCCTCTGTCCCTCTCAGATCTCTCTGTCTCTTTCTGATCCCTCTGTCCCTCTCAGAACCCTCTGTCTCTTTCTGATCCCTCTGTCCCTCTCACATCCCTCTGTCTCTATCTGATCCCTCTGTCCCTCTCAGATCCCTCTGTCTCTTTCTGATCCCTCTGTCCCTCTCAGATCCCTCTGTCCCTCTCATATCCCTCTGTCTCTATCTGATCCCTCAATCCCTCTCAGATCCCTCTGTCTCTTTCTGATCCCTCTGTCCCTCTCAGATCCCTCTGTCTCTATCTGATCCCTCTGTCCCTCTCAGATCCCTCTGTCTCTTTCTGATCCCTCTGTCCCTCTCAGATCCCTCTGTCTCTATCTGATCCCTCTGTCCCTCTCAGATCCCTCTGTCTCTTTCTGATCCCTCTGTCCCTCTCAGAACCCTCTGTCTCTATCTGATCCCTCTGTCCCTCTCAGATCCCTCTGTCTCTATCTGATCCCTCTGTCTCTATCTGATCCCTCAATCCCTCTCAGATCCCTCTATCTCTATCTGATCCCTCTGTCCCTCTCAGATCCCTCTGTCTCTTTCTGATCCCTCTGTCCCTCTCAGAACCCTCTGTCTCTATCTGATCCCTCTGTCCCTCACAGATCCCTCTGTCTCTATCTGATCCCTCTGTCCCTTTCTGATCCCTCTGTCCCTCTCAGATCCCTCTTTCCCTCTCATATCCCTCTGTCTATCTCCAGTCCCCCAGTGCCTCTAATGCTCTGTACACACGGTCAAATTTTTCCGATGGAATTCCGTTCAAGCTGTCTTGCATACACGCTGTCACACCAAATTCCGACCGCCAAGAAAGCGGTGACATACAACACTACGACGAGCCCAGAAAAATGAAGTTTAGTGCTTCCGAGCATGCGTCGACTTGATTCTGAGCATGCGTGTTTTTTTTTTTCCGTCGGAGTTCCCCACAGACGGACGGAATTTCGTGAGCCTTTTTTCTATCGGATTAAACTTCCATTACTACATGTTGACCGAGATCGACTCTTCTGCAAGAAGGTGAGACCCGTTTTCCTTGCCCTTGCAACTAACGAATCCCGAATGCGTCCTGAAGAAGCCTAACGGCGAAACGCGTTGATGCACTTGGGCTCACATCATATTATGTTGTTTCATAAATATGTGATTTTTAACATGTTTGTATGTCCTTTTGTGTACCATGTATGTGTTTATGTATTTATTTAGGAATATATTTCTCCATATCCTCATTGTTTACTGCGCCATTAATGTCTGACCCGGGGCTACCCCTAGGGTCCCCCTGTCTTTTTGTATTTCCATTATCTACGGATGTGGCAACTGAACCCTCTGAACCCACCTCCTCCTCCTATGTCATGTAGATGAGGAGATGGGTTGGAGTTATGGAGTGAGATATGGCGGTACAGTAGACTTAGTGAGCCACTCGGCAGTACGGTGCCCACGTGTCCCGGATTGTCCAGGATTGTCCCGTGTCCCGGGGCACCTTCATTTTGGGACAATACAGTGTCCCGGAATGAAATGAGGACACACAGCCACCCTAATAGATAATTGCCAAACTGGTTGCTAGGGCCGCCCCGCCTGGCGTCTAGCAACCAGTGACGTCACATTCGCAGAGTCTCAGAGCGAGGTCGAGAGGAGCAAGGCCTTTACCCAGTGCTGCCCTGCACTCCGAGTCCACCCACCTCCTCTCCTTCTCCGACCGCGGCAGCAGCACCTCCTGACCCCTTCAGTGACCTCCCGGTGGGCGGCGGCGGCATTTTGTAGTGCTGGCTGGCTTAGCTCTACGGTTTGGCTGCCCGTCCCGAGCCTCCCGACTGCCTGAGGCCCCCCCCCCCCAGCCTGGACCAGGGAACAAGGACTGGCACTCAACCGCCCACCACACCAGACCCGTCCAGATTAGAAGGTGAGCAAATGAAACCTGATTGGAGCAGGTCAGGTGACAAGTCGGGGCACTGGGGCTGGGGACACTACAGTAATAAATGAGGCTTACAAAGTGGGGCACTGCCATGGGGGGGAATAAAGAATGAAGCTGACAAGTGGGGGCAATAAAACATGAGGCTGACAAGTGGGGGCAATAAAACATGAGGCTGACAAGTGGGGGCAATAAAAAATGAGGCTGACCAGTGGGGGCAATAAAACATGAGGCTGACAAGTGGGGGCAATAAAATGAGGCTGACAAGTAGGGGCAATAAAACATGAGGCTGACAAGTGGGGGCAATAAAACACGAGGCTGACAAGTGGGGGGGCAATAAAAACTGAGGCTGACAAGTGGGGGCAATAAAAAATATATATGTAAACAATGTATACCACCCGTCTAAACTGGTGACCACTATTTGCTTTTGTTTTTCCAAAAATTGGCAAAAAAAAGTATCAAAAATCATCTTTTTTTGGGCGTGCGCGGGGGGTGAGGGCGTGTGCGCGGGGGGTGAGGGCGTGTGCCCGGGGGGTGAGGGCGTGCGCGGAGGGGTGTCCCTGAATGGCAGTTCGGAAATGTGGTCACCCTACTCGGCGGCCATTGCCGTGACCTACCTGCGTGCGCTGTGCTGCAGGACTTGCTCCTCCTTGCGGTGCTGCAGCTCGGACATATAGGTCATTATACGACTATTACACACCAGGAGACTCTTGGCGGCTTCCAGCGCCTGTTCCTTCTGAGTGCAGGCCCCCAGCAGCTTCATCGCCCCATCCCGGATCCGCACCTCGTGGTCAATCCGCTTCTGGATGTCCGTGTCCTGCAAGACAGCAACGTCAACGTTACACGGGGGTTTCCAAAACATGTTCTATGGACTGAAAGTTACGCAAAAACCCCCCAACACATGATATACTTTCTGAAACTTGTAGAACCCGATGCCTCTCACAATAACCACTGGAAGCTACGGCAAGTGCATGGGGGTGGGGGGGGAGCATATGCCTGCTGGTCTGGATTTTTGGGGGAGACTATTCTTTTGCATGGGATCCCCCATAAAATAAATACCAGACTCTTATTCAGCCTTTCTCAACCTTTCCAACACGGAGGAACCCTTGAAATAACTTTCCATTCTCAGGGAACACCTCCTAAAAATGACTAGATCTACAACTCATGGTACATTAGTGTGATGGTGGTCAGTGGGAAGAACGCTCCTTACACTTGTGGTCTTTGCGAAGAATTACCCCCCTTACAGATAGCTAAGAAGATCAATGGTGTCAGTGGGAACTTATCTGAGGTGCAGACATTGCTCAAGGAACCACTGGCAACCTCTGGAGGAACCCTAGACTTCCATGGAACCCATAGTAACCTCTGGAGGAAACCTATACATCAATGGAACCCATAGAAACCTCTGGAGAAACCCTAGACGTCCATGGGACCCATAGTAACCTCTGAAGGAACCATAGACTTCCATGGAACCCATAGCAACCTCTAGAGAACCCCTAGACTTCCATGGAACCCATAGTAACCTCTGCAGGAACCCTAGACTTCAATAGAACCCCTAGTAACCTCTGGAGGAACCATAGACTTCCATGGAACCCATAGCAACCTCTGGAGGAAACCTAGACTTCCATGGAACCCATAGTAACCTCTGGAGGAAACCTAGACTTCAATGGAACCCATAGCAAACTCTAGAGAACCCCTAGACTTCCTTGGAACTCATAGTAACCTCTGCAGGAACCCTAGACTTCAATGGAACCCCTAGTAACCTCTGGAGGAACCATAGACTTCCATGGAACCCATAGCAACCTCTGGAGAAACCCTAGACTTCCATGGAACTCATAGTAACCTCTGCAGGAACCCTAGACTTCAATGGAACCCCTAGTAACCTCTGGAGGAACCATAGACTTCCATGGAACCCATAGCAACCTATAGAGGAACCATAAACTTCCATGGAACCCATAGAAACCTCTGGAGAAACCCTAGACTTCCATGGAACCCATAGTAACCTCTGGAGAAACCCTAGACTTTCATGGAACCCATAGTAACCTCTAGAGGAACCCTAGACTTCCATGGAACCCATAGCAACCTCTGGAGGAACCCTAGACTTCCATGGAATGCATAGCAACCTCTGGAGAAACCCTAGACTTCCATGGAACCCATAGCAACCTATAGAGGAAGCATAAACTTCCAAGGAACCCCTAGCAACCTCTAGAGAAACCCTAGACTTACATGAAACCCATAGCAACCTCTGGAGAAACCCCAGACTTCCATGGAACCCATAGTAACCTCTGGAGAAACCCTAGACTTTCATGGAACCCATAGTAACCTCTAGAGGAACCCTAGACTTCCATGGAACCCATAGTAACCTCTGGAGGAACCCTAGACTTCCACTGAACCCATAGTAACCTCTGGAGGAAACCTATACATCAATGGAACCCTAGCAACCTCTGGAGAAACCCTAGACTTCCATGGGACCCATGGTAACCTCTGGAGGAACCATAGACTTCCATGGAACCCATAGCAACCTCTAGAGAACCCCTAGACTTCCATGGAACCCATAGTAACCTCTGCAGGAACCCTAGACTTCAATAGAACCCCTAGTAACCTCTGGAGGAACCATAGACTTCCATGGAACCCATAGCAACCTCTGGAGGAAACCTAGACTTCCATGGAACCCATAGTAACCTCTGGAGGAAACCTAGACTTCAATGGAACCCATAGCAAACTCTAGAGAACCCCTAGACTTCCATGGAACTCATAGTAACCTCTGCAGGAACCCTAGACTTCAATGGAACCCCTAGTAACCTCTGGAGGAACCATAGACTTCCATGGAACCCATAGCAACCTCTGGAGAAACCCTAGACTTCCATGGAACTCATAGTAACCTCTGCAGGAACCTTAGACTTCAATGGAACCCCTAGTAACCTCTGGAGGAACCATAGACTTCCATGGAACCCATAGCAACCTATAGAGGAACCATAAACTTCCATGGAACCCATAGCAACCTCTGGAGAAACCCTAGACTTCCATGGAACCCATAGTAACCTCTGGAGAAACCCTAGACTTTCTTGGAACCCATAGTAACCTCTAGAGGAACCCTAGACTTCCATGGAACCCATAGCAACCTCTGGAGGAACCCTAGACTTCCATGGAATGCATAGCAACCTCTGGAGAAACCCTAGACTTCCATGGAACCCATAGCAACCTATAGAGGAAGCATAAACTTCAAAGGAACCCCTAGCAACCTCTAGAGAAACCCTAGACTTACATGAAACCCATAGCAACCTCTGGAGAAACCCCAGACTTCCATGGAACCCATAGTAACCTCTAGAGAAACCCTAGACTTCCATGGAACCCCTAGTAACCTCTGGAGGAACCCTAGACTTCAATGAAACCCATAGTAACCTCAGGAGAAACCCTAGACTTCCATGAAACCCATAGTAACCTCTGGAAAAACCCTACACTTCCATGGAACCCCTAGTAAACTCTGGAGGAAACCTATACTTCAGTGGAACCCATAGCAACCTCTGGAGAAACCTAGACCATAGACTTCTATGAAACTCATAGTAACCTTTGGAGGAACCTTAGACTTTCATGGAACCCATAGCAACCTATAGAGGAACCATAAACTTCCATGTAACCCATAGCAAACTCTAGAGAAACCCTAGACTTCCATGAAACCCATAGCAACCTCTGGAGAAACCCTAGACTTCCATGGGACCCATAGTAACCTCTGGAGGAACCATAGACTTCCATGGAACCCATAGCAACCTCTAGAGAACCCCTAGACTTTCATGGAACCCATAGTAACCTCTGCAGGAACCCTAGACTTCAATAGAACCCCTAGTAACCTCTGGAGGAACCATAGACTTCCATGGAACCCATAGCAACCTCTGGAGGAAACCTAGACTTCCATGGAACCCATAGTAACCTCTGGAGGAAACCTAGACTTCAATGGAACCCATAGCAAACTCTAGAGTACCCCTAGACTTCCATGGAACTCATAGTAACCTCTGGAGGAACCCCAGACTTCAATGGAACCCCTATTAACCTCTGGAGGAACCCTAGACTTCCATGGAACCCATAGCAACCTCTGGAGAAACCCTAGACTTCCATGGAACTCATAGTAACCTCTGCAGGAACCCTAGACTTCAATGGAACCCCTAGTAACCTCTGGAGGAACCATAGACTTCCATGGAACCCATAGCAACCGCTAGAGGAACCATAAACTTCCATGGAACCCATAGCAACCTCTGGAGAAACCCTAGACTTCCATGGAACCCATAATAACCTCTGGAGAAACCCTAGACTTTCATGGAACTCATAGTAACCTCTAGAGGAACCCTAGACTTCCATGTAACCCATAGCAACCTCTGGAGGAACCCTAGACTTCCATGGAATGCATAGCAACCTCTGGAGAAACCCTAGACTTCCATGGAACCCATAGCAACCTATAGAAGAAGCATAAACTTCCAAGGAACCCCTAGCAACCTCTAGAGAAACCCTAGACTTACATGAAACCCATAGCAACCTCTGGAGAAACCCTAGACTTCCATGGAACCCATAGCAACCTATAGAAGAAGCATAAACTTCCAAGGAACCCCTAGCAACCTCTAGAGAAACCCTAGACTTACATGAAACCCATAGTAACCTCTGCAGGAACCCTAGACTTCAATAGAACCCCTAGTAACCTCTGGAGGAACCATAGACTTCCATGGAACCCATAGCAACCTATAGAGGAACCATAAACTTCCATGGAACCCATAGAAACCTCTGGAGAAACCCTAGACTTCCATGGAACCCATAGTAACCTCTGGAGAAACCCTAGACTTTCATGGAACCCATAGTAACCTCTAGAGGAACCCTAGACTTCCATGGAACCCATAGCAACCTCTGGAGGAACCCTAGACTTCCATGGAATGCATAGCAACCTCTGGAGAAACCCTAGACTTCCATGGAACCCATAGCAACCTATAGAGGAAGCATAAACTTCCAAGGAACCCCTAGCAACCTCTAGAGAAACCCTAGACTTACATGAAACCCATAGCAACCTCTGGAGAAACCCCAGACTTCCATGGAACCCATAGTAACCTCTGGAGAAACCCTAGACTTTCATGGAACCCATAGTAACCTCTAGAGGAACCCTAGACTTCCATGGAACCCATAGTAACCTCTGGAGGAACCCTAGACTTCCACTGAACCCATAGTAACCTCTGGAGGAAACCTATACATCAATGGAACCCTAGCAACCTCTGGAGAAACCCTAGACTTCCATGGGACCCATGGTAACCTCTGGAGGAACCATAGACTTCCATGGAACCCATAGCAACCTCTAGAGAACCCCTAGACTTCCATGGAACCCATAGTAACCTCTGCAGGAACCCTAGACTTCAATAGAACCCCTAGTAACCTCTGGAGGAACCATAGACTCCCATGGAACCCATAGCAACCTCTGGAGGAAACCTAGACTTCCATGGAACCCATAGTAACCTCTGGAGGAAACCTAGACTTCAATGGAACCCATAGCAAACTCTAGAGAACCCCTAGACTTCCATGGAACTCATAGTAACCTCTGCAGGAACCCTAGACTTCAATGGAACCCCTAGTAACCTCTGGAGGAACCATAGACTTCCATGGAACCCATAGCAACCTCTGGAGAAACCCTAGACTTCCATGGAACTCATAGTAACCTCTGCAGGAACCTTAGACTTCAATGGAACCCCTAGTAACCTCTGGAGGAACCATAGACTTCCATGGAACCCATAGCAACCTATAGAGGAACCATAAACTTCCATGGAACCCATAGCAACCTCTGGAGAAACCCTAGACTTCCATGGAACCCATAGTAACCTCTGGAGAAACCCTAGACTTTCTTGGAACCCATAGTAACCTCTAGAGGAACCCTAGACTTCCATGGAACCCATAGCAACCTCTGGAGGAACCCTAGACTTCCATGGAATGCATAGCAACCTCTGGAGAAACCCTAGACTTCCATGGAACCCATAGCAACCTATAGAGGAAGCATAAACTTCAAAGGAACCCCTAGCAACCTCTAGAGAAACCCTAGACTTACATGAAACCCATAGCAACCTCTGGAGAAACCCCAGACTTCCATGGAACCCATAGTAACCTCTAGAGAAACCCTAGACTTCCATGGAACCCCTAGTAACCTCTGGAGGAACCCTAGACTTCAATGAAACCCATAGTAACCTCAGGAGAAACCCTAGACTTCCATGAAACCCATAGTAACCTCTGGAAAAACCCTACACTTCCATGGAACCCCTAGTAAACTCTGGAGGAAACCTATACTTCAGTGGAACCCATAGCAACCTCTGGAGAAACCTAGACCATAGACTTCTATGAAACTCATAGTAACCTTTGGAGGAACCTTAGACTTTCATGGAACCCATAGCAACCTATAGAGGAACCATAAACTTCCATGTAACCCATAGCAAACTCTAGAGAAACCCTAGACTTCCATGAAACCCATAGCAACCTCTGGAGAAACCCTAGACTTCCATGGGACCCATAGTAACCTCTGGAGGAACCATAGACTTCCATGGAACCCATAGCAACCTCTAGAGAACCCCTAGACTTTCATGGAACCCATAGTAACCTCTGCAGGAACCCTAGACTTCAATAGAACCCCTAGTAACCTCTGGAGGAACCATAGACTTCCATGGAACCCATAGCAACCTCTGGAGGAAACCTAGACTTCCATGGAACCCATAGTAACCTCTGGAGGAAACCTAGACTTCAATGGAACCCATAGCAAACTCTAGAGTACCCCTAGACTTCCATGGAACTCATAGTAACCTCTGGAGGAACCCCAGACTTCAATGGAACCCCTATTAACCTCTGGAGGAACCCTAGACTTCCATGGAACCCATAGCAACCTCTGGAGAAACCCTAGACTTCCATGGAACTCATAGTAACCTCTGCAGGAACCCTAGACTTCAATGGAACCCCTAGTAACCTCTGGAGGAACCATAGACTTCCATGGAACCCATAGCAACCGCTAGAGGAACCATAAACTTCCATGGAACCCATAGCAACCTCTGGAGAAACCCTAGACTTCCATGGAACCCATAATAACCTCTGGAGAAACCCTAGACTTTCATGGAACTCATAGTAACCTCTAGAGGAACCCTAGACTTCCATGTAACCCATAGCAACCTCTGGAGGAACCCTAGACTTCCATGGAATGCATAGCAACCTCTGGAGAAACCCTAGACTTCCATGGAACCCATAGCAACCTATAGAAGAAGCATAAACTTCCAAGGAACCCCTAGCAACCTCTAGAGAAACCCTAGACTTACATGAAACCCATAGCAACCTCTGGAGAAACCCTAGACTTCCATGGAACCCATAGCAACCTATAGAAGAAGCATAAACTTCCAAGGAACCCCTAGCAACCTCTAGAGAAACCCTAGACTTACATGAAACCCATAGTAACCTCTGCAGGAACCCTAGACTTCAATAGAACCCCTAGTAACCTCTGGAGGAACCATAGACTTCCATGGAACCCATAGCAACCTCTGGAGGAAACCTAGACTTCCATGGAACCCATAGTAACCTCTGGAGGAAACCTAGACTTCAATGGAACCCATAGCAAACTCTAGAGAACCCCTAGACTTCCATGGAACTCATAGTAACCTCTGGAGGAACCCCAGACTTCAATGGAACCCCTATTAACCTCTGGAGGAACCCTAGACTTCCATGGAACCCATAGCAACCTCTGGAGAAACCCTAGACTTCCATGGAACTCATAGTAACCTCTGCAGGAACCCTAGACTTCAATGGAACCCCTAGTAACCTCTGGAGGAACCATAGACTTCCATGGAACCCATAGCAACCGCTAGAGGAACCATAAACTTCCATGGAACCCATAGCAACCTCTGGAGAAAACCTAGACTTCCATGGAACCCATAATAACCTCTGGAGAAACCCTAGACTTTCATGGAACTCATAGTAACCTCTAGAGGAACCCTAGACTTCCATGTAACCCATAGCAACCTCTGGAGGAACCCTAGACTTCCATGGAATGCATAGCAACCTCTGGAGAAACCCTAGACTTCAATGGAACCCATAGCAACCTATAGAAGAAGCATAAACTTCCAAGGAACCCCTAGCAACCTCTAGAGAAACCCTAGACTTACATGAAACCCATAGCAACCTCTGGAGAAACCCCAGACCTCCATGGAACCCATAGTAACCTCTAGAGAAACCCTAGACTTCCATGGAACCCCTAGTAACCTCTGGAGGAACCCTAGACTTCCTTTTTTTTATTTTTTATTTGTATTAACTTATTTATTTCTGGTTTATGTCGTTTTTTTTTTTTCAAATTTTCTTTTATTAATTTTTTACAGTATAAGAAACATTTACAAATTGTACCATAACATTAAAATTATTACATACATTTAAAAACCCAATTATTCGGTCTCGGCTTTTTCACACCTCATTATCTTTACCTAATCTATCCTAGAGGGTACCTGTCCCAAAGAATCCTTCTATATTGTATTGTCCACCTATAAAATTATATAATCAGTCAATTTTAGTGGGTCGTTGACTCAGCGGGGAGGTACATAGAGGACGAGAGGTAGGGAGAGAGAGAGAGAGAGAGAGGGAGAGGGAGGAGAGAGAGAGAGAGAGAGAGAGAGGAAAAAAAAGGAGAAGAGGGGATTACTCCCCAACAAAGTGAAAGTGACATAAGTGCCAACATTACCAACAACATTTATCCACTAAAATATACCCATATCCTACAAAAAAATAAATAAATAAAGGGGGAACCTAAAGTGTATTCATTAAATAAAATAAATTATTCCCCATTTCCAATCTAAGTGCAACCTAATAAGAGACAGCCACTATAGACTGTCTTCAAACAAATCTTCTATTTAACCCCTGGTGTATATGAAATAAAAAAAAAATATGAATCTCTTGTAGTGCCCTAATTAATATAATATCCTAAGAAGACTTGACCTTCCAAGCCTAATAGTGAGAAAGAAAAAAAAAAATTATATATGTTTCTATCCCTCCCCATCCACTACTCCCTCCCCAGCCACCTCTGAATCCCTGAACTTCCTCCATCCCCCCCAAATCCTATCCCATTTTCTCCTCGTCTCAATATGATTTGACATCAACTCCTCCATCAGACTGATTCTGTCTATTTCTTTCTTCCATTCACCTATTGTAGGGACCTCCTTTTCCTTCCATTTCCTTGGTATAAGCACCTTTGCCCCATTTAACAAATATGGGATCAGAGTCTCCCTGTACTTATTCTTTGATAGCCCCGTGTTATGAAATAGACAGTACCAAGGGTCAAATTTTACTTCCAGTCCACTTATTCTCTTTATCCACTTTAATATTTCCCTCCAGTATTCTTGTATCAATGGGCATAACCACCAAATGTGGGCATGAGTTCCCTCCCCCCCCCCACACTCTCTCCAACATAAAGGGGACTCCTCCTTATTTATTCTATGTACTTTCATTGGTACAAAATACCATTTAGTCAACAGTTTATAGTTCATCTCTTTTATGTTTGCCTCTATTGACGTAGAGTGGACATATTCTAAGATCTGTCTCTTCTTATCTATGGTTATGGTTTGATTAAGTTCCTCTTCCCAGCTCCTCAAAGCTCTACAAAAGTCAGGTCCCCTTGTGGGAGTCATAATCCCATATATGTTTGATATTCCCTGTCTTCCAGTACCTCCTACTTCAATAAGTTTTTCCCAGGAGTTTAACTCACTTCTCGATCGGAGGGGTCTAGGTAAATGATTTATGAAGTGTTGGATTTGGGTATATCTCCAGCTATCTCCCCTCTCTAATCCATATTTCTCTCGAAATTCCAGAATTGGACATAGAGTGTTCCCCTTCAGTACATCCTTCAAAAGCAATGTGTACCCTGTTGCCCAATGCAAGAACGCTCCACCTTCTTTCCCTGGAGGGAAGTAGTCCGTTCCCGTGAGGGGCATCAACGGACTATTATATTGCCATTTCTTTACTTTACACACTCTATCCCAAATTCTAAAAGTTTCTTTAGTTATTGAAGGTAATTCTTGGGTAAAACCTCTAAATTGATTTGGTATCCATATCAACCTTCTTAGTTTTTTCCTACACAGACTCTCCTCAACTTCTACCCACTGAAACCCTACACTTCCATGAAACCCATAGTAACCTCTGGAGAAACTCTACACTTCCATGGAACCCCTAGTAAACTCTGGAGGAAACCTATACTTCAGTGGAACCCATAGCAACCTCTGGAGAAACCTAGACCATAGACTTCCATGAAACTCATAGTAACCTTTGGAGGAACCTTAGACTTTCATGGAACCCATAGCAACCTATAGAGGAACCATAAACTTCCATGTAACCCATAGCAAACTCTATAGAAACCCTAGACTTCCATGGAACCCATAGCAACCTCTGGAGAAACCCTAGACTTCCATGGAACCCATAGTAACCTCTGGAGAAACCCTAGACTTCAATGGAACCCATAGCAACCTCTGGAGAAACCCTAGACTTCCATGGAACCCATAGCAACCTTTGGAGAAACCCTAGACTTCCATGGAACCCATAGTAACCTCTGGAGAAACCCTAGACTTCAATGGAACCTATAGTAACCTCTAGAGGAACCCTAGACTTCCATGGAACCCATAGCAACCTCTGGAGAAACCCTAGACTTCCATGGAACCCATAATAACCTCTGGAGAAACCCTAGACTTCAGTGGAACCCATAGTAACCTCTAGAGGAACCCTAGACTTTCATGGAACCCCTACTAACCTCTGGAGGAACCCTAGACTTCCATGGAACCCATTGCAACCTCTGGAGTAACCCTAGACTTCCATGGAACCCATAGCAACATCTGGAGAAACCATAGCCTTTCATGGAACCCATAGCAACCTCTGGAGAAACCCTAGACTTCCGTGGAACCCATAGTAACCTCTGGAGGAACCCTAAACTTCCATGGAACCCATAGTAACCTCTGGAGGAACCCTAGACTTCCATGTAACCCATAGTAACCTCTGGAGAAACCCTAGACTTCCATGGAACCCATAGTAACCTCTGGAGGAACCCTAGACTTCCATGGAACCCATAGTAACCTCTAGAGGAACCCTAGACTTCAATGGAACCCATAGCAATCTCTGGAAGAACCCTAGACTTCCATGGAACCCATAGCAACCTCTGGAGGAACCCTAGACTTCCATGGAACCCATAGTAACCTCTAGAGGAACCCTAGACTACCATGGAACCCATAGTATCTGGAGGAACCCTCGACTACAATGGAACCCATAGCAACCTCTAGAGAAACCCTAGCCTTCCATGGAACCCATAGCAAACTCTGGAAGAACCCTAGCCTTCCATGGAACCCATAGCAATCTCTGGAAGAACCCTAGCCTTCCATGGAACCCATAGCAATCTCTGGAAGAACCATAGACTTCCATGGAACCCATAGCAACCTCTGGAGAAACCCTAGACTTCCATGGAACCCATAGTATCTGGAGGAACCCTAGACTTCCATGGAACCCATAGTAACCTCTAGAGGAACCCTAGACTTCCATGGAACCCATAGCAACCTCTGGAGGAACACCATACTTCCATGGAAACCCTAGTAAAATCTGGAGAAACCCTGGTTGAAACCCTTATCAAGAATAAGGACCTGGCAAGTAATTTTCACTGAAACCGCAAACTTTTTTTCCTTTTGTTTTTAAGAGCGTGATTGGTTGTTATAGTGCACCATGCATGGCTGCAAACCTCATCTCTTATAGAGAAGCACAGAGACCCAGTGATGACATCGCTAGGAATAAAATAGTAACCTCTGGAGAAACCCTACACTTCCATGGAACCCCTAGTAAACTCTGGAGGAAACCTATACTTCAGTGGAACCCATAGCCACCTCTGGAGAAACCTAGACCATAGACTTCCATGAAACTCATAGTAACCTTTGGAGGAACCTTAGACTTTCATGGAACCCATAGCAACCTATAGAGGAACCATAAACTTCCATGTAACCCATAGCAACCTCTAGAGAAACCCTAGACTTCGATGGAACCCATAGCAACCTCTGGAGAAACCCTAGACTTCCATGGAACCCATAGTAACCTCTGGAGAAACCCTAGACTTCATTGGAACCCATAGTAACCTCTAGAGGAACCCTAGACTTTCATGGAACCCCTACTAACCTCTGGAGGAACCCTAGACTTCCATGGAACCCATTGCAACCTCTGGAGTAACCCTAGACTTCCAAGGAGCACATAGTAACCTCTGGAGGAACCCTAGACTTCCATGGAACCCATAGTAACCTCTAGAGGAACCCTAGACTTCAATGGAACCCATAGCAACCTCTGGAGGAACCCTAGACTTCCATGGAACCCATAGTAACCTCTGGAGGAACCCTAGACTTCCATGGAACCCATAGCAACTTCTAGAGGAACCCTAGACTTCCATGGAACCCATAGTAACCTCTAGAGGAACCCTAGACTTCCATGGAACCCATAGCAACCTCTGGAGGAACACCATACTTCCATGGAAACCCTAGTAAAATCTGGAGGAACCCTGGTTGAAACCCTTATCAAGAATAAGGACCTGGCAAGTAATTTTTACTGAAACCGCAAACGTATTTTTCTTTTGTTTTTAAGAGCGTGATTGGTTGTTATAGTGCACCATGCATAGCTGCAAACCTCATCTCTTATAGAGAAGCACAGAGACCCAGTGATGACATCGCTAGGAATAAAATAAGCTATGCAACGAAAATAGAAAAGTTTTATTTAAAAATGTCATTAGCATGTTGATGAAGGGGGACGGAGGAACCAGGAAAGGTAAAACATTGGAAAATATACATCATATTTAACTTCATTATCAGTTGCCTGCTGGCTGATTGAAAATAACTAACTGTGTGAACCCAACTTTAGTAGGTAAGCAGGGTCGGGATTGTACGTAAAAAACAGTTATCCAGAGTAACGCTTAGTATTATTACCAAGGAAGTTACCACAGAGGTTTCTGTTTTTCTGAGTACCCGGCAGACGGTCCATCGATGATGACCCTGGACAACCTGAGCCCATCTATAAATCCTGGAAACCGTCCATAGATGACGACCCTGGACAACCTAAACCCATCTTATATATCCTGGAGACTGTCCATAGATGACGGCCCTGGACAACCTGAGCCCACCTTATATATCCTGGAGACTGTCCATAGATAATGACCCCTGAAAACCTGAACCCACCTTATATATCCTGGAGACTGTCCATAGATTATGACCCCGGAAAACATGAACCCACCTTATATATCCTGGAGACTGTCCATAGATGATGACCCTGGACAACCTAAACCCACCTTATATATCCTGGAGACTGTCCATAGATGATGACCCCGGAAACTGAACCCACCTTATATATCCTGGAGACTGTCCATAGATGACGACCCGGACAACCTGAACCCACCTTATAAATCCTGGAGACTGTCCATAGATGACGACCCTGGACAACCTGAACTCACCTTATATATCCTGGAGACTGTCCATAGATGATGACCCTGGACAACCTGAACCCACCTTATATATCCTGGAGACCGTCTATAGATGATGACCCCGGTAAACCTGAACCCACCTTATATATCCTGGAGACTGTCCATAAATGATGACCCCGGACAACCTGAACCCACCTTATATATCTTGGAGACTGTCCATAGATGACGGCCCCGGACAACCTGAACCCACCTTATATATCCTGGAGACTGTCCATAGATGATGACCCCGGAAAACCTGAACCCACCTTATATATCCTGGAGACTGTCCATAGATGACGACCCCGGACAACCTGAACCCACCTTATATATCCTGGAGACTGTCCATAGATGACGACCCCGGACAACCTGAGCCCACCTTATATATCCTGGAGACCGTCCATAGATGATGACCCCGGAAAACTTGAACCCACCTTATATATCCTGGAGACTGTCCATAGATGATGACCCCGGACAACCTGAACCCACCTTATATATCCTGGAGACTGTCCATAGATGATGGCCCCGGAAAACCTGAACCCATCTTATATATCCTGGAGACTGTCCATAGATGACGGCCCCAGACAACCTGAACCCACCTTATATATCCTGGAGACTGTCCATAGATGATGGCCCCGGAAAACCTGAACCAACCTTATATATCCTGGAGACCGTCCATAGATGATGGCCCTGGAAAACCTAAACCCATCTTATATATCCTGGAGACCGTCCATAGATGATGTCCCCGGAAAACCTGAACCCACCTTATATATCCTGGAGACCGTCCATAGATGACGGCCCCGGAAAACCTAAACCCATCTTATATATCCTGGAGACTGTCCATAGATGATGACCCCGGAAAACCTGAACCCACCTTATATATCCTAGAGACTGTCCATAGATGACGACCCCGGAAAACCTGAACCCACCTTATATATCCTGGAGACCGTCCATAGATGATGGCCCCGGACAACCTGAACCCACCTTATATATCCTGGAGACTGTCCATAGATGATGACCCCGGAAAACCTGAACCCACCTTATATATCCTGGAGACTGTCCATAGATGACGACCCCGGACAACCTGAACCCACCTTATATATCCTGGAGACTGTCCATAGATGACGACCCCGGACAACCTGAACCCACCTTATATATCCTGGAGACCGTCCATAGATGATGACCCCGGAAAACCTGAACCCACCTTATATATCCTGGAGACTGTCCATAGATGACGGCCCCAGACAACCTGAACCCACCTTATATATCCTGGAGACTGTCCATAGATGATGGCCCCCGAAAACCTGAACCCACCTTATATATCCTGGAGACCGTCCATAGATGACGGCCCCGGAAAACCTAAACCCATCTTATATATCCTGGAGACTGTCCATAGATGACGACCCTGGACAACCTGAACCCACCTTATATATCCTGGAGACTGTCCATAGATGACAACCCCGGAAAACCTGAGCCCACCTTATATATCCTGGAGACTGTCCATAGATTATGGCCCTGGAAAACCTGAACCCACCTTATATATCATGGAGACCGTCCATAGATGACGGCCCCGGAAAACCTGAACCCACCTTATATATCATGGAGACTGTCCATAGATAATGACCCCGGACAACCTGAACCCACCTTATATATCCTGGAGACTGTCCATAGATGACGGCCCCGGACAACCTGAACCCACCTTATATATCCTGGAGACTGTCCATAGATGATGGCCCCGGAAAACCTGAACCCACCTTATATATCCTGGAGACCGTCCATAGATGATGGCCCGGAAAACCTAAACCCATCTTATATATCCTGGAGACCGTCCATAGATGATGGCCCCGGAAAACCTGAACCCACCTTATATATCCTGGAGACCGTCCATAGATGACGGCCCCGGAAAACCTAAACCCATCTTATATATCCTGGAGACTGTCCATAGATGATGACCCCGGAAAACCTGAACCCACCTTATATATCCTAGAGACTGTCCATAGATGACGACCCCGGAAAACCTGAACCCACCTTATATATCCTGGAGACCGTCCATAGATGATGGCCCCGGACAACCTGAACCCACCTTATATATCCTGGAGACTGTCCATAGATGATGACCCCGGAAAACCTGAACCCACCTTATATATCCTGGAGACTGTCCATAGATGACGACCCCGGACAACCTGAACCCACCTTATATATCCTGGAGACTGTCCATAGATGACGACCCCGGACAACCTGAACCCACCTTATATATCCTGGAGACCGTCCATAGATGATGACCCCGGAAAACCTGAACCCACCTTATATATCCTGGAGACTGTCCATAGATGACGGCCCCAGACAACCTGAACCCACCTTATATATCCTGGAGACTGTCCATAGATGATGGCCCCCGAAAACCTGAACCCACCTTATATATCCTGGAGACCATCCATAGATGACGGCCCCGGAAAACCTAAACCCATCTTATATATCCTGGAGACTGTCCATAGATGACGACCCTGGACAACCTGAACCCACCTTATATATCCTGGAGACTGTCCATAGATGACGACCCCGGAAAACCTGAGCCCACCTTATATATCCTGGAGACTGTCCATAGATTATGGCCCTGGAAAACCTGAACCCACCTTATATATCATGGAGACTGTCCATAGATGACGGCCCCGGAAAACCTGAACCCACCTTATATATCCTGGAGACTGTCCATAGATGACGGCCCCAGACAACCTGAACCCACCTTATATATCCTGGAGACTGTCCATAGATGACGGCCCCGGACAACCTGAACCCACCTTATATATCCTGGAGACTGTCCATAGATGACGGCCCCGGACAACCTAAACCCACCTTATATATCCTAGAGACTGTCCATAGATGATGGCCCTGGAAAACCTGAACCCACCTTATATATCCTGGAGACTGTCCATAGATGATGACCCCGGACAACCTGAACCCACCTTATATATCCTGGAGACTGTCCATAGATGACGGCCCCGGACAACCTGAACCCACCTTATATATCCTGGAGACCGTCCATAGATGATGACCCTGGACAACCTGAACCCACCTTATATATCCTGGAGACCATCCATAGATGATGACCCCGGACAACCTGAGCCCATCTTATATATCCTGGAGACTGTCCATAGATGATGACCCCGGACAACCTGAACCCACCTTATATATCCTAGAGACTGTCCATAGATGACGACCCCGGACAACCTGAACCCACCTTATATATCCTGGATACCGTCCATAGATGATGACCCCGGAAAACCTGAACCTGCCTTATATATCCTGGAGACCGTCCATAGATGACGACCCTGGACAACCTGAACCCACCTTATATATCCTGGAGACCGTCCATAGATGACGACCCTGGACAACCTGAACCCACCTTATATATCCTGGAGACTGTCCATAGATGATGACCCCGGACAACCTGAACCCACCTTATAAATCCTGGAGACTGTCCATAGATGACGGCCCTGGACAACCTGAACCCACCTTATATATCCTGGAGACTGTCCATAGATGACGACCCCGGACAACCTGAACCCACCTTATATATCCTGGAGACTGTCCATAGAAGATGACCCCGGACAACCTGAACCTACCTATAAATCCTACAGACGGTCCATAGATGATGACCCCGGAAAACCTGATATCTGTCCTGACAAGTTCCCTTTTAGAGTAAAATCCCACATCCAAGAAAAGTCCCGGGAGGGGGGGAGGGGGGGTACTCACAGTTCTGTGCTCATCCATACTGGAGATATTCTGTATGTACCATGTGTGGGGGGCTCTGACACCGCCACGGACTATGGCAGCCCCACGTCTATGATTGTGTTCAGGGGTGTCAGTGCTACAGCTGGGCGAGGAGTCATTTCCTCAATGTGGGTCATGTATGTATGGACTGACCAAGCGGCGGTCAGCGTGTGTCGCTATGTGTGTGCGGACTGACCAAGCGGCGGTCAGCGTGTGTCGCTATGTGTGTGTCGGGATGTACATTGTATCCGTGTGTCAGTGTGTGGCGGAGCCGTGTCTGGACATTGTATCCGTGTGTCAGTATATATATATATATCTGTAGAGTCTCAGTGTGTCTCGGAGAATCCTCCCTCCCAGCCTCTGTGAATGAGGCCTTCACCAGCGTCTGCAGCCGTGACCGAGGAGGAGAGGAGAGGAGAGGCGAGGAGAGGCTGCGGGGAATGTGCTGGTGTCAGTGGGCAGTATAGAGGAAGATGGGGGGAGGGGGGGGCTGTACAGACAGGAGAGGACACAACTGCTAAAAATACACCGAGACCAGGAGGAGGAGGAGGAGGAGGAGGAGGAGGAGGAGGAGGAAGGGGGACACAGTGCTGACATCCCCCCGGCTCTGTACATTATACACATATATATTTGTATGTGACCCGCACCGACATGCCCTGGTCTGTGTCACCCTGCACCCCTATATTCTCACCCTGCACCCCAATATTCTCACCCGCACCCCAATATTCTCACCCTGAACCCCAATATTCTCACCTGCACCCCAATATTCTCACAAGCACCCTGCACTCCAATATTCTCACACGCACCCCAATATTCTCACTCGCACCCCAATATTCTCACACGCACCAAAATATTCTCACAAGCACCCCAATATTGTCACACGCACCCCAATATTGTCACAAGCACCCCAATATTCTCACACGTGCCCCAATATTGTCACCCGCACCCCAATATTCTCACAAGCACCCTGCACCCCAATCGTGTCACAAGCCCCCCGCACCCCAATATTTTCACAGTCACCTGCACCCCAATATTGTCACAAGCACCCTGCACCCCAATATTTTCACAGTCACCCGCACCCCAATATTGTCACAAGATCCCTGCACCCCAATATTTTCACAGTCACCCGCACCCCAATATTGTCTCCTGCACCCCAATATTGTCACCCGTACCCCAGTATTGTCACAGCCACCTGCACGACCTTTCTGTGTTTTCCCGCGCCCAAATAATGTCACAAGCATCCTGCACCCCAATATTGTCACTGTCACCCCGCACCCCAATACTGTCACAGTCACCCTGCACCCGAATATTGTCACAAGCACCCTGCACCCCAATATTTTCACAGTCACCCGCACCCCAATATTGTCACAAGGACCCTGCACCCCAATATTTTCACAGTCACCCGCACCCCAATATTGTCACCCCGCACCCCAATATTGTCACAGCCGCCTGCACGACCCTTCTGTGTTTTCACGCGCCCAAATAATGTCACACGCATCCTGCACCCCAATATTGTCACCCCGCACCCCAATACTGTCACAGTCACCCTGCACCCCAATATTTCCACAGTCACTCGCACCTCAATATTGTTTCCCGCACCCCAATATTGTCACAGCCACCTGCACGAACTTTCTGTGTTTTCCTGCGCCCAAATAATGTCACAAGCATCCTGCACCCCAATATTGTCACTGTCACCCCACGCCCCAATACTGTCACAGTCACCCTGCACCCGAATATTGTCACAAGCACCCTGCACCCCAATATTTTCACAGTCACCCGCGCCCCAATATTGTCACAAGGACCCTGCACCCCAATATTTTCACAGTCACCCGCACACCAATATTGTCACCCACACCCCAATATTGTCACAGCCACCTGCACGACCCTTCTGTGTTTTCCCGCGCCCAAATAATGTCACAAGCATCCTGCACCCCAATACTGTCACTGTCACCCCGCGCCCCAATACTGTCACAGTCACCCTGCACCCGAATATTGTCACAAGGACCCTGCACCCCAGTATTTTCACAGTCACCCGCACACCAATATTGTCACCCGCACCCCAATATTGTCACAGCCACCTGCACGACCCTTCTGTGTTTTCCCGCGCCCAAATAATGTCACAAGCATCCTGCACCCCAATTTTGTCACTGTCACCCCGTGCCCCAATACTGTCACAGTCACCCTGCACCCGAATATTGTCACAAGCACCCTGCACCCCAATATTTTCACAGTCACCCGCGCCCCAATATTGTCACAAGGACCCTGCACCCCAATATTTTCACAGTCACCCGCACACCAATATTGTCACCCGCACCCCAATATTGTCACAGCCACCTGCACGACCCTTCTGTGTTTTCCCACGCCCAAATAATGTCACAAGCATCCTGCACCACAATATTGTCACCCCGCACCCCAATACTGTCATAGCCACTATGCCCCCCCATACTCTCTGCATGCATCCGACCCCCCCCCCACACCACTCACATGTAGGGGGCCGTTCCAAATTGTGCACCCACGGGCACTGATGTAGTGACACGGTTAGCCAGGAACACCATGCTCGCTCCTCCTCAACTATGGGCTTGGGCCTGAATGCTGCAGGGTGGGAAAGGAGTGTGAGGATCGATCATCCTTCGTCATTCCCTTCAGACTATATACAGAATATTCCTTGACATGCCCTTTGGAATCGCAGAATACCCCGTTGCCACCTCTGCCAGGACTTTGCCTGTGCTTGTCTTGATGACATAGGTATCCTTAGTAAGACTTGAAAGGGTCATCATCATTGTGTGAGTATTGTGTCTCCATCCAACCGGAATATGTGCCAGATGGAGATGGCAGAGGGGCAATGCTTGGGACACCAGGTGGAAGGGTGGGCTGTACCCAAAGTAGAAACAATGAGGGGCTGGCCCATTTCTCAGATTAGGAAACAAGTCCAGAATTTTTCTGGGCACTGCCAACTTCTTGTGAAAACTTGAACCCCCATTTTACCGCAACAGTGAAGCCTCATGACGGACCTCACCAAGACGGCCATGGATGGTGACTTGGACCCCTGCCTGCCAAACAGCCTTCGATGGTGCCCCCCGCCACAACGCAGTCCTGGCAGCTTCAAACTGCAAGGGAAAATTTGCTTGTGCCCACCGACACCTCTAGATACGGACTGGGGGTCGTTCTCAGCCAGGTAAATGAGGATATGGAGGAGCGATCGCTTCTCGGCCTTTTGGCTAAGATCAAGTGTAGTATTGACTATAGGGGTGTCTCTGCTTCACAGCTAGGACGTTGAGAACCACTTGTACCTATCCAAGCCATTTGGTCCTTGTGGGGTACCCTCTGCTCGGCCTTGTAGGATCGTTGATTCAATTCAGCTTCACCTACTTGCTGCTATTGGGCAGAGGCTTAGCCCCCACTTGGAATGAGTTTGCCATCTACCCCCCCCCCCCACTCCACATTACTACCTTCGGGCAGTAAACGCTAGAGCCTTTTTAAAGGTTACAAAAAGAGTGAAGACGTCGAGGAACCAGAAGGAAGCCGCCTAAGGACTTCTAAAGCGACATCCAACTCATTGACGATGGCGAAGAGCGAGAAGAAGACCAATAAGACGAATAAGGATATGGAGGAGCACCTGGAAGAGCACCTCTTCTCTCTCTTTAGCGGAAAGGTGGAGGACATGGTGGTGGCACACACCTCCAGATACAGACTGGGGGTCGTTCTCAGTCAGGTAAATGAGGATACAGAGGAGAACCTCTTCACTCCACCAAGGGTGTGGCACAAACCTCTAGATACAGACTGGGGGTCGTTCTCTGTCAGGTAAATGAGGATACGGAGGAGAACCTCTTCACTCCACCAAGGTGGTGGCACACACCTCCAGATACAGACTGGGGGTCGTTCTCAGTCAGGTAAATGAGGATACAGAGGAGAACCTCTTCACTCCACCAAGGGTGTGGCACAAACCTCTAGATACAGACTGGGGGTCGTTCTCAGTCAGGTAAATGAGGATACGGAGGAGAACCTCTTCACTCCACCAAGGTGGTGGCACACACCTCTAGATACAGACTGGGGGTTGTTCTCAGTCAGGTAAATGAGGATACAGAGGAGAACCTCTTCACTCCACCAAGGGTGTGGCACAAACCTCTAGATACAGACTGGGGGTCGTTCTCAGTCAGGTAAATGAGGATACGGAGGAGAACCTCTTCACTCCACCAAGGTGGTGCCACACACCTCTAGATACAGACTGGGGGTCATTCTCAGTCAGGTAAATGAGGATACGGAGGAGAACCTCTTCACTCCACCAAGGTGGTGGCACACACCTCTAGATACGGACTGGGGGTCGTTCTCAGTCAGGTAAATGAGGATATGGAGGAGAACCTCTTCACTCCACCAAGGTGGTGGCACACACCTCTAGATACGGACTGGGGGTCGTTCTCAGTCAGGTAAATGAGGATACAGAGGAGAACCTCTTCACTCCACCAAGGGTGTGGCACAAACCTCTAGATACAGACTGGGGGTCGTTCTCAGTCAGGTAAATGAGGATATGGAGGAGAACCTCTTCACTCCACCAAGGTGGTGCCACACACCTCTAGATACAGACTGGGGGTCGTTCTCAGTCAGGTAAATGAGAATACGGAGGAGAACCTCTTCACTCCACCAAGGTGGTGCCACACACCTCTAGATACAGACTGGGGGTCATTCTCAGTCAGGTAAATGAGGATACGGAGGAGAACCTCTTCACTCCACCAAGGTGGTGCCACACACCTCTAGATACAGACTGGGGGTCATTCTCAGTCAGGTAAATGAGGATACGGAGGAGAACCTCTTCACTCCACCAAGGGTGTGGCACAAACCTCTAGATACAGACTGGGGGTCGTTCTCAGTCAGGTAAATGAGGATATGGAGGAGAACCTCTTCACTCCACCAAGGTGGTGGCACACACCTCTAGATACGGACTGGAGGTCGTTCTCAGTCAGGTAAATGAGGATATGGAGGAGAACCTCTTCACTCCACCAAGGTGGTGGCACACACCTCTAGATACGGACTGGGGTCGTTCTCAGTCAGGTAAATGAGGATACGGAGGAGAACCTCTTCACTCCACCAAGGTGGTGGCACACACCTCTAGATACGGACTGGGGTCGTTCTCAGTCAGGTAAATGAGGATACGGAGGAGAACCTCTTCACTCCACCAAGGTGGTGGCACACACCTCTAGATACAGACTGGGGGTCATTCTCAGTCAGGTAAATGAGGATATGGAGGAGAACCTCTTCACTCCACCAAGGTGGTGGCACAAACCTCTAGATACAGACTGGGGGTCGTTCTCAGTCAGGTAAATGAGGATATGGAGGAGAACCTCTTCACTCCACCAAGGTGGTGCCACACACCTCTAGATACAGACTGGGGGTCGTTCTCAGTCAGGTAAATGAGGATACGGAGGAGAACCTCTTCACTCCACCAAGGTGGTGGCACACACCTCTAGATACGGACTGGGTGTCGTTCTCAGTCAGGTAAATGAGGATACGGAGGAGAACCTCTTCACTCCACCAAGGTGGTGGCACACACCTCTAGATAAGGACTGGGGGTCGTTCTCAGTCAGGTAAATGAGGATACGGAGGAGAACCTCTTCACTCCACCAAGGGTGTGGCACAAACCTCTAGATACAGACGGGGTCGTTCTCAGTCAGGTAAATGAGGATATGGAGGAGAACCTCTTCACTCCACCAAGGTGGTGGCACACACCTCTAGATACAGACTGGGGGTCGTTCTCAGTCAGGTAAATGAGGATACGGAGGAGAACCTCTTCACTCCACCAAGGTGGTGGCACACACCTCTAGATACGGACTGGGGGTCGTTCTCAGTCAGGTAAATGAGGATATGGAGGAGAACCTCTTCACTCCACCAAGGTGGTGGCACACACCTCTAGATACAGACTGGGGGTCGTTCTCAGTCAGGTAAATGAGGATATGGAGGAGAACCTCTTCACTCCACCAAGGTGATGGCACACACCTCTAGATACAGACTGGGGTCGTTCTCAGTCAGGTAAATGAGGATATGGAGGAGAACCTTTTCACTCCACCAAGGTGGTGGCACACACCTCTAGATACAGACTGGGGGTCGTTCTCAGTCAGGTAAATGAGGATACGGAGGAGAACCTCTTCACTCCACCAAGGTGGTGGCACACACCTCTAGGGAACTCCGGTCTTTGGGTATAAGGGCCTCATCCTTATGTGGAGCCTGGCCTTACAACCGTGTAACTTCACCATCTTGTATCAACAGGGAAGCCAGCACCAAAATACGAATAGGCTATCCTGTCAAGGGGTTCACCAATGAAGGAAGAAAAATCCAAGAGTGCCTCAAGGGGAACCTACACCAGCAACCCACACCCCTTAAATATGAGACACACCAGTCAGTCAGTGGCACCATTCCTTCACGCAAAGCTTCTACCACACCACAAATGGGAGAGGTGCCACCCCCAACTGTGACCTGTATGTGGATCCATCACATGTAGACCATGGACCTCCTCCCAACGGTGCCACAGAGTCCCGGCTGGAGACAAAGGTTTTCCCCCAGCCGTGCTCCTGATGCAGCCAAGGCAGAAATGGATGGAGCCTTTGGTTATGGCAACCTGAAACTAAGCATCCGGCTGTAAGGCCGCAGGTTCAAGCCCCAACTCAATATTAAATACCCAAGCAGGGCCACTAGTATCTGTACTTGATTTTTGTCTAGTGTTGTCTGTATCTATCTATACCCGAGGCTGTGGTCAGGCACACTGGATTCCCCCTTCATCTTGTGCCCCCCTGCTGCTTGCTGCCTGGTGGACACCAAATCTATAGGTCAGGTTGCAAGAAATGCACATATAAGTGTGTGTAGCACCCTCTAGTGTCCAGTTAGAGTTAGGAAAATGTGTTTTGACTCACAGTAGCCTGTGTGAGTCTGGTTAATTGGTCGGGGTTACTGTAGGCCAGGCTAGAAGGTTCTACAGGTCAGGCCTCTGGTACCTCTCCCTAGTTCTAGAAGCTTCTGGAAGTTTCTAGAAGCTAGTGGGTGGAGGCAAAGAGGCCAAAATGCACATATAAGTGTGTGTAGCACCCTCTAGTGTCCAGTTAGAGTTAGGAAAATGTGTCTTGACTCGCAGTAGCCTGTGTGAGTCTGGTTAATTGGTCGGAGTTACTGTAGGCCAGACTAGAAGGCTCTACAGGTCAGGCCTCTGGTATCTCCCTCTGGTTCTAGAAGCTGCTGGAAGTTTCTAGAAGCTAGTGGGTGGAAGCAAAGAGTCCAAGATCTGGTAATCTAGCCAATCCCCAGGCAGGAGGCCTGGTAGGATGGCTGGGTCAGCCCATTAAAATTGCAGAGCCTGGCCAGCAGAGGAGCTGTAGTCCGGTGGAAGGTGTAGTGCTGTGTCGTGTAGCCTGGGAGGGGACTGCAGGGCTGAGGAAGCTCTGCCTCCAGGCTGCACAACACAGCACTACACCTTCCACCGGACTACAGCTCCTCTGCTAGCCAGGCTCTGCAATTTTTATGGGCTGACCCAGCCATCCTACCAGGCCTCCTGCCTGGGGATTGGCTAGATTACCATAAATATGCAGATCTTGGTCTCTTTGCCTCCACCCACTAGCTTCTAGAAACTTCCAGCAGCCTCTAGAACCAGGGAGAGGTACCAGTCTCTTGTAGGAGACTGCAAATCCTCTCCCTCCCCAGCTCAAATCTCCCCCCTACCTTATCCCCCTCCCAGCTCAAATCCCCTCTGCTAGCACTAATCTCCCCCCCCCCCAATTTCCCCTCCTGGCACAAATCTCCCCGATCATCCCTACTAGCACGAATCCCCCTTTCTAACACAAATCCACTTTCCTAGTCCACATTTCTCCCTAGCGTAACCCCCCAAATCTCCAATGGGCCCAGGGCAGCCGCCCCCCCTTCAACCCCGCCCTCACCCCGCCCCTGCCTATAACACACCAGTCTCTGATCACATCGATTTCTTGTAACCAGACAGCAATCTCCACCAATCTAGTCTAATTTATCAGCACTCTACAACATGACCGTCTCAAGAACCACGCAGAAGTCTCTCTTGCTACTGCAGTATATATATATATATATACACACATTCCAGGATCAGCTCCTTGATCCCTTATACCATACTATGCTGTGCGGCAATGAAAAGGTTAAGTGTGATGTCATGGGCGTGGGGGGGCTCTGTGACCCACGCTGTCCTCTGGAAAATGTCAGGGGACGAGTACAGAGTGAGCATTGTGTGATGTCCCCTCCGCTATGTCCCCGTTCATCATTGTACGGGATCTGGAGGTCTGTGTTATGTACTGGTATATAGTATACACCGCTATATACCGTATCTACACACTAGATACTGTCTGTATACATTGAAACACACAAGCTCAACTCACAAAACCATAAATCCCGAGAGCTCTTCATTATGGATAATTTTTATGAATTACAAACACAATCGTATATCGCCGTGTCACTAAACGCGTTCCGGGGCGGTGCAGATATATTTGACGCACGCACGCCATTTCTTCGGCGTCTCTGTAAATATGTCAGTACACGGGGTTTATGTACTTAAGGTAAAAATCTATTGCATGAAGTTCATTGAGGGACGCTGGATTCAGATAATCTGAGACAATCAGGTTTTACCGCCTTAACGGGGGCCAACAGAACCAAACTGAGATCCCGCAGGGTCACGGGAGGTGCTACAGAAGGAGCCGGCGGGGAGACGCCCCATACAAAGGTCTTTACAAAGAAATGGGAGACGCCCCATACAAAGGTCTTCATCAAGAAACGGGAGACGCCCGATACAAAGGTCTTCACCAAGAAACGGGAGACGCCCCATACAAAGGTCTTCACCAAGAAATGGGAGACGCCCCATACAAAGGTCTTCACCAAGAAACGGGAGACGCCCCATACAAAGGTCTTCACCAAGAAACGGGAGACGCCCCATACAAAGGTCTTCACCAAGAAACGGGAGACGCCCCATACAAAGGCCTTCACCAAGAAACAGGAGACGCCCCATACAAAGGTCTTCACCAAGAAATGGGAGACGCCCCATACAAAGGTCTTCACCAAGAAACGGGAGACGCCCCATACAAAGGTCTTCACCAAGAAACGGGAGACGCCCCATACAAAGGTCTTCACCAAGAAATGGGAGACGCCCCATACAAAGGTCTTCACCAAGAAATGGGAGACGCCCCATACAAAGGTCTTCACCAAGAAAAGGGAGACGCCCCATACAAAGGTCTTCACCAAGAAACGGGAGACGCCCCATACAAAGGTCTTCACCAAGAAACGGGAAACGCCCCATACAAAGTCCTTCATCAAGAAACAGGAGACGCACCATACCAAGGTCTTCACCAAGAAACGGGAGACGCCTCACACAAAGGTCTTCACCAAGAAATGGGAGATGCCCCATACAAAAGGTCTTCACCAAGAAATGGGAGACGCCCTATACAAAGGTCTTCACCAAGAAACGGGAGACACCCCATACAAGGGTCTTCACCAAGAAACGGGAGACGCCCCATACAAAGGTCTTCACCAAGAAATGGGAGACGCCCCATACAAAGGCCTTCACCAAGAAACAGGAGACGCCCCATACAAAGGTCTTCACCAAGAAATGGGAGACGCCCCATACAAAGGTCTTCACCAAGAAACGGGAGACGCCCCATACAAAGGTCTTCACCAAGAAACGGGAGACGCCCCATACAAAGGTCTTCACCAAGACATGGGAGACGCACCATACCAAGGTCTTCACCAAGAAACGGGAGACGCCCCATACAAAGGTCTTCACCAAGAAATAGGAGACTAGCATACTTGGAATAAGAATGTAAGTGCTCGAAATTTGCCCCTCAAGGGTACTAAGGGCCGAATGTTGATCCAGATCCAATTTAAAAAAAGGTCAGCATTGATGTCATGGAGTATTTCCTCGGTTGGAATCTTCTTCCTTCGCACCAGGCGTGGGCAATGGTAGACCTTCCATGAAGCAGATTTCCAACCTTTTAACAGAACTACTGACCTAGAGATACCTGTCTCTGAAGACCGAGGCGACCATGCTGTTTAAACCAGCGACTATGTAGCAGGACGGTAGACCGAACCTTGAGATATGAGATAGGTGATATGGTCAATCTGGAAGAACACACAGAGCATCCACAAGATGTTTGATGTGTGACACCAAAAGGCTTTACCTCGGCTTTGAACCTGGAGAGGGCTCTGTGGATAACTCATGAACCCAAAGGTTTGGAGAGCGATCTGCGGATAACTCTCCCAACCTGAAGGTCTGGAGAGCGTTCTGCGGAAAACTCACCAAACCCAAAAGTCTGGAGAGCACTCTGCGGATAACTCACTGAACCCAAATTTCTTGAGGGTGCTCTGTGGATAACTCACCAAACCCTAAGGTCTGGAGAGCATTCTGCAGATAACTTACCAAAACCCGAAGATATGGAGAGCACTCTGCGGATAACTCACCAAACCTAAAGGTCTGGAGAGCACTCTGTGGTTAATTCACCAAACCTGAAGGTCTGGAGAGCACTCTGTTGTTAATTCACCAAACCTGAAGGGTCTGGAGAGCGCTCTGTGGATAACTCACTGAACCTGAAGGTCTGGAGAGCACTCTGCAGATAACTCACCAAACCTGAAGGTCTGGAGAGCACTCTGTGAATAACTCACCAAACCTGAAGGTCTGGAGAGCGCTCTGCAGATAACTCACCAAACCTGAAGGTCTGGAGAGCACTCTGTGGATAACTCACCGAACCTGAAGGTCTGGAGAGCACTCTGCGGATAACTCACCGAACCTGAAGGTCTGGAGAGCACTCTGCGGATATCTCACCTACCCTGAAGGTCTGAAGAGCACTCTGCGGATAACTCACCGAACCTGAAGGTCTGGAGGGCATTCTGCGGATATCTCATCGAACCTGAAGGTCTGGAGAGCACTCTGCAGATAACTCACTGAACCTGAAGATCTGGAGAGCGCTCTGCGGATAACTCACCTACCCTGAAAGTCTTAAGAGCACTCTGCGGATAACTCACCAAACCTGAAGGTCTGGAGGGCATTCTGCGGATATCTCACCGAACCTGAAGGTCTGGAGAGCACTCTGTGGATAACTCACCGAACTTGAAGGTCTGGAGAGCACTCTGCGGATAACTCACCGAACCTGAAGGTCTGGAGAGCACTCTGCGGATAACTCACCGAACCTGAAGGTCTGGAGAGTGCTTTGTGGATAACTCACCAAACCTGAAGGTCTGGAGAGCACTCTGTGGATAACTCACCGAACCTGAAGGTCTGGAGAGCGCTCTGCAGATAACTCACAGAACCTGAAGGTCTGGAGAGCATTCTGTGGTTAACTTACTGAACCCAAAGGTCTTGAGAGTGCTCTGTGAATAACTCACCAAACCTGAAGGTCTGGAAAGCACTCTGTAGTTAATTCACAAACCTGAAGGTCTGGAGAGCATTCTACGGATAACTCACCGAACCTGAAGGTCTGGAGAGTGCTCTGCAGATAACTCACTGAGCCCAAGACCAAGACCTTTGGGTTTAGTGAGTTAACCACAGAACGCTCTCCAGACCGGAGAGCGTTCTGTGGTTAACTCACTAAACCCAAAGGTCTTGAGAGTGCTCTGTGAATAACTCACCAAACCTGAAGGTCTGGAGAGCGCTCTGCAGATAACTCACCAAACCTGAAGGTCTGGAGAGCACTCTGTGGATAACTCACCGAACCTGAAGGTCTGGAGAGCACTCTGTGGATAACTCACCGAACCTGAAGGTCTGGAGAGCACTCTGCGGATAACTCACCGAACCTGAATATCTGGAGAGCACTCTGCGGATATCTCACCTACCCTGAAGGTCTGAAGAGCACTCTGCGGATAACTCACCGAACCTGAAGGTCTGGAGGGCATTCTGCGGATATCTCACCGAACCTGAAGGTCTGGAGAGCACTCTGTGGATAACTCGCCGAACCTGAAGTTCTGGAGAGCGCTCTGCGGATAACTCACCTACCCTGAAGGTCTGAAGAGCACTGTGCGGATAACTCACGGAACCTGAAGGTCTGGAGAACATTCTACGGATAACTCACCGAACCTGAAGGTCTGGAGAGTGCTCTGCGGATAACTCACCGAACCTGAAGGTCTGGAGAGCACTCTGCAGATAACTCACCAAACCTGAAGGTCTGGAGAGCGCTCTGCGGATAACTCACCTACCCTGAAAGTCTGAAGAGCACTCTGCGGATAACTCACCAAACCTGAAGGTCTGGAGGGCATTCTGCGGATATCTCATCGAACCTGAAGGTCTGGAGAGCATTCTGCGGATAACTCACTGAACCTGAAGGTCTGGAGAGCACTCTGTGGATAACTCACCGAACTTGAAGGTCTGGAGAGCACTCTGCGGATAACTCACCGAACCTGAAGGTCTGGAGAGCACTCTGCGGATAACTCACCGAACCTGAAGGTCTGGAGAGTGTTCTGCGGATAACTCACCAAACCTGAAGGTCTGGAGAGCACTCTGTGGATAACTCACCGAACCTGAAGGTCTGGAGAGCGCTCTGCAGATAACTCACAGAACCTGAAGGTCTGGAGAGCATTCTGTGGTTAACTTACTGAACCCAAAGGTCTTGAGAGTGCTCTGTGAATAACTCACCAAACCTGAAGGTCTGGAAAGCGCTCTGCAGATAACTCACCAAACCTGAAGGTCTGGAGAGCACTCTGTGGATAACTCACCGAACTTAAAGGTCTGGAGAGCACTCTGCAGATAACTCACTGAGCCCAAGACCAAGACCTTTGGGTTTAGTGAGTTAACCACAGAACGCTCTCCAGACCGGAGAGCGTTCTGTGGTTAACTCACTAAACCCAAAGGTCTTGAGAGTGCTCTGTGAATAACTCACCAAACCTGAAGGTCTGGAAAGCGCTCTGCAGATAACTCACCAAACCTGAAGGTCTGGAGAGCACTCTGTGGATAACTCACCGAACTTAAAGGTCTGGAGAGCACTCTGCGGATAACTCACCGAACCTGAAGGTCTGGAGAGCACTCTGCGGATAACTCACCGAACCTGAAGATCTGGAGAGCACTCTGCGGATATCTCACCTACCCTGAAGGTCTGAAGAGCACTCTGCGGATAACTCACCGAACCTGAAGGTCTGGAGGGCATTCTGCGGATATCTCACCGAACCTGAAGGTCTGGAGAGCACTCTGTGGATAACTCACCTACCCTGAAGGTCTGGAGAGCACTCTGCGGATAACTCACCTACCCTGACGGTCTGGAGAGCACTGTGCGGATAACTCACCGAACCTGAAGGTCTAGAGAACATTCTACGGATAACTCACAGAACCTGAAGGTCTGGAGAGTGCTCTGCGGATAACTCACCGAACCTGAAGGTCTGGAGAGCACTCTGCAGATAACTCACCCAACCTGAAGGTCTGGAGAGCGCTCTGCGGATAACTCACCTACCCTGAAAGTCTGAAGAGCACTCTGCGGATAACTCACCAAACCTGAAGGTCTGGAGGGCATTCTGCGGATATCTCACCAAACCTGAAGGTCTGGAGAGCATTCTGCGGATAACTCACTGAACCTGAAGGTCTGGAGAGCACTCTGTGGATAACTCACCGAACTTGAAGGTCTGGAGAGCACTCTGCAGATAACTCACCGAACCTGAAGGTCTGGAGAGTGTTCTGCGGATAACTCACCAAACCTGAAGGTCTGGAGAACACTCTGTGGATAACTCACCGAACCTGAAGGTCTGGAGAGCGCTCTGCAGATAACTCACCACATCTGAAGGTCTGGAGAACATTCTACGGATGACTCACCGAGCCTGAAGGTCTGGAGAGCGCTCTGCAGATAACTCACCAAATCTGAAGGTCTGGAGAGCAATCTGTGGTTAACTCACTGAACCCAAAGGTCTTGAAAGTGCTCTGTGAATAACTCACCAAACCTGAAGGTCTGGAAAGCACTCTACGGGTAACTCACCAAACCTGAAGGTCTGGAGAGCACTCTACGGGTAACTCACCAAACCTGAAGGTCTGGAGAGCACTGTGCGGATAACTCACCGAACCTGAAGGTCTTGAGACACCAGTGGCAGAGCCCAGTGCCTAAGGGACACATTCCAGGTAGGACCTGATGTCTTCCCTGTACGCCCTCCAAAGCATTGCTGAGTATTAACCAATCCAGGCATCGGCATAGACAGCCCCGCTCAGCAGAGTGCAGATGACATCTACTGTACATAGGAATAAAATAAGAAACAAAGGAATGACTGATGGATAAAAAGGGGATAAAGTTATCTCAATAGAGAAAAGAACTCAATCCTCATAGGACACTAGCAAAAAAAACTGAAGCATGCTGGGAATGGGAGGGGCTACACCAGGCTGGTTAATGGCTTTTCTTGTTTGCTAGTGTCCAAATCCTCCTGTAGATGGCAGTATAACCCAATTGTCTCAGACTACCTGAATCCTGTGTCCCTTACTGACTGTGACTAGTGAGATAACATGACGATTCAGGAGATAGATGGGGGTTCAGGAGATAAAATAACTCTATAGCCCCTCCAGCAGGGTGACCCCGGTAGGGTGACAGAGGGGACCCCGGAGGGGGGAGGGGTTACCTGTAGGCTGAGGGCGATCTGTCTGATGTACATCATATTCATGTCTTGTAGGATCCACAGCTTGTCCTCCATGTCTGACCAAATATCGGGGGGCTCCCAGGGTCGCCCCTTGTCCTGCGCCATCGCTGCACCCCAAAACCCCCCAACACTAACATCTGACACAACCCCCTACCCAACAATCCCCTCCCCCCGCTGTCACCTCCAACCCAAACCCATCCCCCACCGTCCCCTTCCCACAGCACTGACTGACCCACTGCAGACACAGACTGGGATCTGCAAACTATAGTCCCAACTTTCCTCAGTCCTGTCCTCAGTCCCTGGTCACACACAGACCGTAGTCCCAACTTTCCTCAGTCCTGTCCTTAGTCCTGTCCTCAGTCCCTGGTCACACACAGACCGTAGTCCCAACTTTCCTCAGTCCTGTCCTCAGTCCTGTCCTCAGTCCCCGGTCACACACAGACCATAGTCCCAACTTTCCTCAGTCCTGTCCTCAGTCCTGTCCTCAGTCCCTGGTCACACACAGACCGTAGTCTCAACTTTCCTCAGTCCTGTCCTCAGTCCTGTCCTCAGTCCCCGGTCACACACAGACCATAGTCCCAACTTTCCTCAGTCCTGTCCTCAGTCCTGTCCTCAGTCCCCGGTCACACACAGACCATAGTCCCAACTTTCCTCAGTCCTGTCCTTAGTCCTGTCCTCAGTCCCCGGTCACACACAGACCGTAGTCCCAACTTTCCTCAGTCCTGTCCTTAGTCCTGTCCTCAGTCCTGTCCTCAGTCCCCGGTCACACACAGACCGTAGTCCCAACTGTCCCCAGTCCCCGGTCACACACAGACGGTAGTCCCAGCTGTCCTCAGTCCCCGATCACACACAGACCGTAGTCCCAACTGTCCTCAGTCCCCGATCACACACAGACCGTAGTCCCAACTGTATTCAGTCCTGTCCTCAGTCCCCGGTCACACACAGACCGTAGTCCCAACTGTCCTCAGTCCCCGGTCACACACAGACCGTAGTCCCAACTGTATTCAGTCCTGTCCTCAGTCCCCAATCACACACAGACCGTAGTCCCAGCTGTCCTCAGTCCCCGATCACACACAGACCGTAGTGCCAACTGTCCTCAGTCCCCGGTCACACACAGACCGTAGTCCCAGCTGTCCTCAGTCCTGTCCCTCAGTCCCCGGTCACACACAGACCGTAGTCCCAACTGTCCTCAGTCCCCGGTCACACACAGACCGTAGTCCCAACTGTCCTCAGTCCCCGATCACACACAGACCGTAGTCCCAACTGTATTCAGTCCTGTCCTCAGTCCCCGGTCACACACAGACCGTAGTCCCAACTGTCCCCAGTCCCCGGTCACACACAGACCATAGTCCCAACTGTCCTCAGTCCCCGGTCACACACAGACCGTAGTCCCAACTGTATTCAGTCCTGTCCTCAGTCCCCAATCACACACAGACCGTAGTCCCAACTGTCCTCAGTCCCCAATCACACACAGACCGTAGTCCCAACTGTCCTCAGTCCCCGGTCACACACAGACCGTAGTCCCAGCTGTCCTCAGTCCTGTCCTCAGTCCCCGGTCACACACAGACCGTAGTCCCAACTGTCCTCAGTCCCCAATCACACACAGACCGTAGTCCCAACTGTCCTCAGTCCCCGGTCACACACAGACCGTAGTCCCAGCTGTCCTCAGTCCTGTCCTCAGTCCCCGGTCACACACAGACCGTAGTCCCAACTGTCCTCAGTCCCCGGTCACACACAGACCGTAGTCCCAACTGTATTCAGTCCTGTCCTCAGTCCCCGGTCACTCGTAGACGGTGGTCCCGGGTGTTCTCAGTCCCCGGTCACACACAGACTGTAGTCCCAACTGTCCTCAGTCCCCGGTCACTCATAGACGGTGGTCCCGGGTGTTCTCAGTCCCCCCTCCCGGCTCCCTCCTGTCCACGTCTCTCTCCCTCCGTCTTCCTCTCTCTCCTGTTCCTTCCGCCTCTTCCCGGCTCTTCCTCCTCTCAAAGACCCCCATTCATGGCAGCCGCCCCTCCCTGACTCACCACACACTCCGCTTCCAGGGCACAGCTGGGGCCACACGTGACACCCCGGGGCCCCCAACAAATATTACCAGACGGGTCATAGTGAGGAGGACTCAAAGGAGGACAAATGTGACCAAATGTGACTCGACGGGGCCCCCAATACTTCATATAAACACAATGAAACCGTATGAGAGACAGATGGGGGAGGGGACTCAGAATCTACACTCCAATACGGGACAGGAAAATCCCCCGGGGCCACAGGGGCCCCAAACTACAACATAGTGATGTACCCCATAACCAGAGCGAGAAATGATTACCAGAACTACACCGATAGGAATGATAGAGAGAAGATACCGAACACTGACACCCCGGGAGCACCAGAGGGCGCCACTGACACCCCGGGAGCACCAGAGGGCGCCACTGACACACATTTCCGGATACTGAACACTGACACCCCGGGAGCACCAGAGTGCGCCACTAATACACTTTCCCCAATACTGAACACTGACACCCCAGGAGCACCAGAGGGTGCCACTGACACACATTCCCGAATACTGAACACTGACACCCTGGGAGCACCAGAGGGCGCCACTGACACCCCGGGAACACCAGAGGGCGCCACTGACACACATTCCCGGATACTGAACACTGACACCCTGGGAGCACCAGAGGGCGCCACTGACACACATTCCCGGATACTGAACACTGACACCCCGGGAGCACCAGAGGGCGCCACTGACACACATTCCCGGATACTGAACACTGACACCCTGGGAGCACCAGAGGGCGCCACTGACACACATTCCCCGATACTGAACACTGACACCCCGGGAGCACCAGAGGGTGCCACTGACACACATTTCCCGATAATGAACACTGACACCCCGGGAGCACCAGAGGGCGCCACTGACACACATTCCCCAATACTGAACACTGACACCCCGGGAGCACCAGAGGGCGCCACTGACACACATTTCCCAATACTGAACACTGACACCCCGGGAGCACCAGAGGGCGCCACTGACACACATTCCCTGATACTGAACACTGACACCCCGGGAGCACCAGAGGGCGCCACTGACACACATTCCCCGGTACTGAACACTGACACCCCGGGAGCACCAGAGGGTGCCACTGACATCCTGGGAGCACCAGAGGGCACCACTGACACACATTCCCTGATACTGAACACTAACACCCCGGGAGCACCAGAGGGCGCCACTGACACACATTCCCCAATACTGAACACTGACACCATGGGAGCACCAGAGGGCGCCACTGACACCCCAGGAGCACCAGAGGGCGCCACTGACACCCCGGGAGCACCAGAGGGCGCCACTGACATCCCGGGAGCACCAGAGGGCGCCACTAACACACATTCCTCGATACTGAACACTGACACCCCGGGAGCACCAGAGGGCGCCACTGACACACATTCCCGGATACTGAACACTGACACCCTGGGAGCACCAGAGGGCGCCACTGACACACATTCCCCGATACTGAACACTGACACCCCGGGAGCACCAGAGGGTGCCACTGACACACATTTCCCGATAATGAACACTGACACCCCGGGAGCACCAGAGGGCGCCACTGACACACATTCCCCAATACTGAACACTGACACCCCGGGAGCACCAGAGGGCGCCACTGACACACATTTCCCAATACTGAACACTGACACCCCGGGAGCACCAGAGGGCGCCACTGACACACATTCCCTGATACTGAACACTGACACCCCGGGAGCACCAGAGGGCGCCACTGACACACATTCCCCGGTACTGAACACTGACACCCCGGGAGCACCAGAGGGTGCCACTGACATCCTGGGAGCACCAGAGGGCACCACTGACACACATTCCCTGATACTGAACACTAACACCCCGGGAGCACCAGAGGGCGCCACTGACACACATTCCCCAATACTGAACACTGACACCATGGGAGCACCAGAGGGCGCCACTGACACCCCAGGAGCACCAGAGGGCGCCACTGACACCCCGGGAGCACCAGAGGGCGCCACTGACATCCCGGGAGCACCAGAGGGCGCCACTAACACACATTCCTCGATACTGAACACTGACATCCCGGGAGCACTAGAGGGCGCCACTGACACACTTTCCCTGATACTGAACACTGACACCGGGAGCACCAGAGGGCGCCACTGACACACATTCCCCAATACTGAACACTGACACCCCGGGAGCACCAGAGGGCGCCACTAAAACCCCGGGAGCACCAGAGGGCACCACTGACACCCCGGGAGCACCAGAGGGCGCCACTGACATCCCGTGAGCACCAGAGGGTGCCACTAACACACATTCCTCAATACTGAACACTGACACCCCGGGAGCACCAGAGGGCGCCACTGACACACTTTCCTGATACTGAACACTGACCCCCCGGGAGCACCTGAGGGCGCCACTAAAACCCCGGGAGCACCAGAGGGCGCCACTGACACACATTCCCCAATACTGAACACTGACCCCCCGGGAGCACCAGAGGGCGCCACTAAAACCCCGGGAGCACCAGAGGGCGCCACTGACACACATTACCCGATACTGAACACTGACACCCCGGGAGCACCAGAGGGCGCCACTGACACCCCGGGAGCACCAGAGGGCGCCACTGACACACATTCCTCAATACTGAACACTGACACCCCGGGAGCACCAGAGGGCGCCACTGACACACATTCCCTGATACTGAACACTGACATCCCGGGAGCACCAGAGGGCGCCACTGACACACTTTCCCCGATACTGAACACTGACACCCCGGGAGCACCAGAGGGCGCCACTGACACACTTTCCCCAATACTGAACACTGACACCCCGGGAGCACCAGAGGGCGCCACTGACACACATTCCTCAATACTGAACACTGACACCCCAGGAGCACCAGAGGGCGCCACTGACACACATTCCCCGGTACTGAACACTGACACCCCGGGAACACCAGAGGGCGCCACTGACACACATTCCCTGATTCTGAACACTGACACCCCGGGAGCACCAGAGGGCGCCACTGACACACATTCCCCAATACTGAACACTGACACCATGGGAGCACCAGAGGGTGCCACTGACACCCCGAGAGCACCAGAGGGCGCCACTGACACCCTGGGAGCACCAGAGGGCGCCACTAACACACATTCCTCAATACTGAACACTGACACCATGGGAGCACTAGAGGGCGCCACTGACACCCCGGGAGCACCAGAGGGCGCCACTGACACACTTCCCCAATACTGAACACTGACGCCCCGGGAGCACCAGAGGGCGCCACTGACACACTTTTCCCAATACTGAACACTGACATCCCGGGAGCACCAGAGGGCGCCACTGACACACTTTCCCCAATACTGAACACTGACATCCCGGGAGCACCAGAGGGCGCCACTGACACCCCGGGAGCACCTGAGGGCGCCACTGACACCCCGGGAGCACCAGAGGGCGCCACTGACACCCCGGGAGCACCAGAGGGCGCCACTGACACACATTCCTCAATACTGAACACTGACACCCTGGGAGCACCAGAGGGCGCCACTGACACCCTGGGAGCACCAGAGGGCGCCACTGACACCCCGGGAGCACCAGAGGGCGCCACTGACACACATTCCCTGATACTGAACACTGACACCCCGGGAGCACCAGTGGGCGCCACTGACACCCTGGGAGCACCAGAGGGCGCCACTGACACACATTTTTTAATACTGAAAACTGACACCCCGGGAGCACCAGAGGGCGCCACTGACACACATTCCCCAATTCTGAAAACTGACATCCCGGGGGCACCAGAGGGCGCCACTGACACTCTAGGAGCACCAGAGGGTGCCAATGACACACATTCCCCAATTCTGAACACTGACACCCCGGGAGCACCAGAGGGCGCCACTGACCCCCTGGGAGCACCAGAGGGCGCCACTGACACACAGTCCCTGATACTGAACACTGACACCCTGGGAGCACCAGAGGGCGCCACTGACACTCTAGGAGCACCAGAGGGCGCCACAGACACACATTCCCTGATACTGAACACTGACACCGTGGGAGCACCAGAGGGCGCCACTGACACCCTGGGAGCACCAGAGGGCGCCACTGACACACATTCCCCAATTCTGAACACTGACACCCCGGGAGCACCAGAGGGCGCCACTGACACCCGGGAGCACCAGAGGGCGCCACTGACACCCCGGGAGCACCAGAGGGCCCCACTGACACACTTTCCCCAATACTGAACACTGACACCCCGGGAGCACCAGAGGGCGCCACTGACACCCTGGGAGCACCAGAGGGCGCCACTGACACCCCGGGAGCACCAGAGGGCGCCACTGACATCCCGGGAGCACCAGAGGGCGCCACTGACTTACATTCCCCAAAACTGAACACTGACACCCCGGCAGCACCAGAGGGCGCCACTGACACCCTGGGAGCACCAGAGGGCGCCACTGACACACATTCCCCAATTCTGAACACTGACACCCCGGGAGCACCAGAGGGCGCCACTGACATCCCTGGAGCACCAGAGGGCGCCACTGACACTCTTTCCCCAATACTGAACACTGACACCCTGGGAGCACCAGAGGGCGCCACTGACACCCCGGGAGCACCAGAGGGCGCCACTGACACACATTCCCCAATTCTGAACACTGACACCCCGGGAGCACCAGAGGGCGCCACTGATACCCCGGGAGCACTGACACCCCAGGAGCACCAGAGGGCGCCACTGACATCCCGGGAGCACCAGAGGGCGCCACTAACACACATTCCTCAATACTGAACACTGACACTATGGGAGCACCAGAGGGCGCCACTGACACCCCGGGAGCACCAGAGGGCGCCACTGACACACATTCCCCAATACTGAACACTGACACCCCGGGAGCACCAGAGGGCGCCACTGACACACATTCCCCGATACTGAACACTGACATCCCGGGAGCACCAGAGGGCGCCACTGACACACATTCCCCGATACTGAACACTGAAACCCGGGAGCACCAGAGGGCGCCACTGACACACTTTCCCCAATACTGAACACTGACACCCCGGGAGCACCAGAGGGCGCCACTGACACACATTCCCCGATACTGAACACTGACACCCCGGGAGCACCAGAGGGCGCCACTGACACACATTCCCCGATACTTAACACTGACACCCCGGGAGCACCAGAGGGCGCCACTGACACACATTCCCCGATACTGAACATTGACACCCCGGGAGCACCAGAGGGCGCCACTGACACCCTGGGAGCACCAGAGGGCGCCACTGACACCCCGGGAGCACCAGAGGGCGCCACTGACACACATTCCCCAATACTGAACACTGACACCCCGGGAGCACCAGAGGGCGCCACTGACACACATTCCCCAATACTGAACACTGACCCCCCGGGAGCACCAGAGGGCGCCACTAAAACCCCGGGAGCACCAGAGGGCGCCACTGACACACATTACCCGATACTGAACACTGACACCCCGGGAGCACCAGAGGGCGCCACTGACACCCCGGGAGCACCAGAGGGCGCCACTGACACACATTCCTCAATACTGAACACTGACACCCCGGGAGCACCAGAGGGCGCCACTGACACACATTCCTCAATACTGAACACTGACATCCGGGAGCACCAGAGGGCGCCACTGACACACATTCCCTGATACTGAACACTGACATCCCGGGAGCACCAGAGGGCGCCACTGACACACTTTCCCCGATACTGAACACTGACACCCCGGGAGCACCAGAGGGCGCCACTGACACACTTTCCCCAATACTGAACACTGACACCCCAGGAGCACCAGAGGGCGCCACTGACACACATTCCCCGGTACTGAACACTGACACCCCGGGAGCACCAGAGGGCGCCACTGACACACATTCCTCAATACTGAACACTGACACCCCAGGAGCACCAGAGGGCGCCACTGACACACATTTCCCAATACTGAACACTGACACCCCCGGAGCACCAGAGGGTGCCACTGACATCCTGGGAGCACCAGAGGGCGCCACTGACACACATTCCCTGATTCTGAACACTGACACCCCGGGAGCACCAGAGGGCGCCACTGACACACATTCCCCGGTACTGAACACTGACACCCCGGGAACACCAGAGGGCGCCACTGACACACATTCCCTGATACTGAACACTGAAACCCCGGGAGCACCAGAGGGCGCCACTGACACACATTTCCCAATACTGAACACTGACACCCCGGGAGCACCAGAGGGTGCCACTGACATCCTGGGAGCACCAGAGGGCGCCACTGACACACATTCCCTGATTCTGAACACTGACACCCCGGGAGCACCAGAGGGCGCCACTGACACACATTCCCCAATACTGAACACTGACACCATGGGAGCACCAGAGGGCGCCACTGACACACATTCCCCGATACTGAACATTGACACCCCGGGAGCACCAGAGGGCATCACTGACACCCTGGGAGCACCAGAGGGCGCCACTGACACCCCGGGAGCACCAGAGGGCGCCACTGACACACATTCCCCAATACTGAACACTGACACCCCGGGAGCACCAGAGGGCGCCACTGACATCCCGGGAGCACCAGAGGGCGCCACTGACACCCCAGGAGCAGCAGAGGGCGCCACTGACACCCCGGGAGCACCAGAGGGCGCCACTGACACACTTTCCCCGATACTGAACACTGACATCCCGGGAGCACCAGAGGGCGCCACTGACACCCCGGGAGCACCAGAGGGCGCCACTGACATCCCGGGAGCACCAGAGGGCGCCACTAACACACATTCCTCAATACTGAACACTGACACCATGGGAGCACTAGAGGGCGCCACTGACACCCCGGGAGCACCAGAGGGCGCCACTGACACACTTTCCCCAATACTGAACACTGACACCCCGGGAGCACCAGAGGGCGCCACTGACACACATTCCTCAATACTGAACACTGACACCCCGGGAGCACCAGAGGGCGCCACTGACACACATTCCCTGATACTGAACACTGACACCCCGGGAGCACCAGAGGGCGCCACTGATACCCCGGGAGCACTGACACCCCGGGAGCACCAGAGGGCGCCACTGACATCCCGGGAGCACCAGAGGGCGCCACTAACACACATTCCTCAATACTGAACACTGACACTATGGGAGCACCAGAGGGCGCCACTGACACCCCGGGAGCACCAGAGGGCACCACTGACACACATTCCTCAATACTGAACACTGACACCCCGGGAGCACCAGAGGGCGCCACTGACACACATTCCCTGATACTGAACACTGACACCCCGGGAGCACCAGAGGGCGCCACTGATACCCCGGGAGCACTGACACCCCGGGAGCACCAGAGGGCGCCACTGACATCCCGGGAGCACCAGAGGGCGCCACTAACACACATTCCTCAATACTGAACACTGACACCATGGGAGCACCAGAGGGTGCCACTGACACCCCGAGAGCACCAGAGGGCGCCACTGACACCCTGGGAGCACCAGAGGGCACCACTAACACACATTCCTCAATACTGAACACTGACACCATGGGAGCACTAGAGGGCGCCACTGACACCCCGGGAGCACCAGAGGGCGCCACTGACACACTTCCCCAATACTGAACACTGACACCCCGGGAGCACCAGAGGGCGCCACTGACACACTTTTCCCAATACTGAACACTGACATCCCGGGAGCACCAGAGGGCGCCACTGACACACTTTCCCCAATACTGAACACTGACATCCCGGGAGCACCAGAGGGCGCCACTGACACCCCGGGAGCACCAGAGGGCGCCACTGACACCCCGGGAGCACCAGAGGGCGCCACTGACACCCCGGGAGCACCAGAGGGCGCCACTGACACACATTCCTCAATACTGAACACTGACACCCTGGGAGCACCAGAGGGTGCCACTGACACCCTGGGAGCACCAGAGGGCGCCACTGACACCCCGGGAGCACCAGAGGGCGCCACTGACACACATTCCCTGATACTGAACACTGACACCCCGGGAGCACCAGAGGGCGCCACTGACACCCTGGGAGCACCAGAGGGCGCCACTGACACACATTTTTTAATACTGAAAACTGACACCCCGGGAGCACCAGAGGGCGCCACTGACACACATTCCCCAATTCTGAAAACTGACATCCCGGGGGCACCAGAGGGCGCCACTGACACCCTAGGAGCACCAGAGGGTGCCAATGACACACATTCCCCAATTCTGAACACTGACACCCCGGGAGCACCAAAGGGCGCCACTGACCCCCTGGGAGCACCAGAGGGCGCCACTGACACACAGTCCCTGATACTGAACACTGACACCCTGGGAGCACCAGAGGGCGCCACTGACACCCTAGGAGCACCAGAGGGCGCCACAGACACACATTCCCTGATACTGAACACTGACACCGTGGGAGCACCAGAGGGCGCCACTGACACCCTGGGAGCACCAGAGGGCGCCACTGACACACATTCCCCAATTCTGAACACTGACACCCCGGGAGCACCAGAGGGCGCCACTGACACCCCGGGAGCACCAGAGGGCGCCACTGACACCCCGGGAGCACCAGAGGGCCCCACTGACACACTTTCCCCAATACTGAACACTGACACCCCGGGAGCACCAGAGGGCGCCACTGACACCCTGGGAGCACCAGAGGGCGCCACTGACACCCCGGGAGCACCAGAGGGCGCCACTGACATCCCGGGAGCACCAGAGGGCGCCACTGACTTACATACCCCAAAACTGAACACTGACACCCCGGCAGCACCAGAGGGCGCCACTGACACCCTGGGAGCACCAGAGAGGCGCCACTGACACACATTCCCCAATTCTGAACACTGACACCCCGGGAGCACCAGAGGGCGCCACTGACATCCCTGGAGCACCAGAGGGCGCCACTGACACTCTTTCCCCAATACTGAACACTGACACCCTGGGAGCACCAGAGGGCGCCACTGACACCCCGGGAGCACCAGAGGGCGCCACTGACACACATTCCCCAATTCTGAACACTGACACCCCGGGAGCACCAGAGGGCGCCACTGATACCCCGGGAGCACTGACACCCCGGGAGCACCAGAGGGCGCCACTGACATCCCGGGAGCACCAGAGGGCGCCACTAACACACATTCCCCAATACTGAACACTGACACCCCGGGAGCACCAGAGGGCGCCACTGACACACATTCCCCGATACTGAACACTGACACCCCGGGAGCACCAGAGGGCGCCACTGACACACATTCCCCGATACTTAACACTGACACCCCGGGAGCACCAGAGGGCGCCACTGACACACATTCCCCGATACTGAACATTGACACCCCGGGAGCACCAGAGGGCGCCACTGACACCCTGGGAGCACCAGAGGGCGCCACTGACACCCCGGGAGCACCAGAGGGCGCCACTGACACACATTCCCCAATACTGAACACTGACACCCCGGGAGCACCAGAGGGCGCCACTGACACACATTCCCCAATACTGAACACTGACCCCCCGGGAGCACCAGAGGGCGCCACTAAAACCCCGGGAGCACCAGAGGGCGCCACTGACACACATTACCCGATACTGAACACTGACACCCCGGGAGCACCAGAGGGCGCCACTGACACACATTCCTCAATACTGAACACTGACACCCCGGGAGCACCAGAGGGCGCCACTGACACACATTCCTCAATACTGAACACTGACATCCGGGAGCACCAGAGGGCGCCACTGACACACATTCCCTGATACTGAACACTGACATCCCGGGAGCACCAGAGGGCGCCACTGACACACTTTCCCCGATACTGAACACTGACACCCCAGGAGCACCAGAGGGCGCCACTGACACACTTTCCCCAATACTGAACACTGACACCCCAGGAGCACCAGAGGGCGCCACTGACACACATTCCCCCGGTACTGAACACTGACACCCCGGGAGCACCAGAGGGCGCCACTGACACACATTCCTCAATACTGAACACTGACACCCCAGGAGCACCAGAGGGCGCCACTGACACACATTTCCCAATACTGAACACTGACACCCCGGGAGCACCAGAGGGCGCCACTGACACACATTCCCTGATTCTGAACACTGACACCCCGGGAGCACCAGAGGGCGCCACTGACACACATTCCCCGGTACTGAACACTGACACCCCGGGAACACCAGAGGGCGCCACTGACACACATTCCCTGATACTGAACACTGAAACCCCGGGAGCACCAGAGGGCGCCACTGACACACATTTCCCAATACTGAACACTGACACCCCGGGAGCACCAGACGGTGCCACTGACATCCTGGGAGCACCAGAGGGCGCCACTGACACACATTCCCTGATTCTGAACACTGACACCCCGGGAGCACCAGAGGGCGCCACTGACACACATTCCCCAATACTGAACACTGACACCATGGGAGCACCAGAGGGCGCCACTGACACACATTCCCCGATACTGAACATTGACACCCCGGGAGCACCAGAGGGCATCACTGACACCCTGGGAGCACCAGAGGGCGCCACTGACACCCCGGGAGCACCAGAGGGCGCCACTGACACACATTCCCCAATACTGAACACTGACACCCCGGGAGCACCAGAGGGCGCCACTGACATCCCGGGAGCACCAGAGGGCGCCACTGACACCCCAGGAGCAGCAGAGGGCGCCACTGACACCCCGGGAGCACCAGAGGGCGCCACTGACACACTTTCCCCGATACTGAACACTGACATCCCGGGAGCACCAGAGGGCGCCACTGACACCCCGGGAGCACCAGAGGGCGCCACTGACATCCCGGGAGCACCAGAGGGCGCCACTAACACACATTCCTCAATACTGAACACTGACACCATGGGAGCACTAGAGGGCGCCACTGACACCCCGGGAGCACCAGAGGGCGCCACTGACACACTTTCCCCAATACTGAACACTGACACCCCGGGAGCACCAGAGGGCGCCACTGACACACATTCCTCAATACTGAACACTGACACCCCGGGAGCACCAGAGGGCGCCACTGACACACATTCCCCGATACTGAACACTGACACCCCGGGAGCACCAGAGGGCGCCACTGACACACATTCCCCGATACTGAACACTGAAACCCGGGAGCACCAGAGGGCGCCACTGACACACTTTCCCCAATACTGAACACTGACACCCCGGGAGCACCAGAGGGCGCCACTGACACACATTCCCCGATACTGAACACTGACACCCCGGGAGCACCAGAGGGCGCCACTGACACACATTCCCCGATACTTAACACTGACACCCGGGAGCACCAGAGGGCGCCACTGACACACATTCCCGGATACTGAACACTGACACCCCGGGAGCACCAGAGGGCGCCACTGACACACATTCCCCGATACTGAACATTGACACCCCGGGAGCACCAGAGGGCGCCACTGACACCCTGGGAGCACCAGAGGGCGCCACTGACACCCCGGGAGCACCAGAGGGCGCCACTGACACACATTCCCCAATACTGAACACTGACACCCCGGGAGCACCAGAGGGCGCCACTGACACACATTCCCCAATACTGAACACTGACACCATGGGAGCACCAGAGGGCGCCACTGACACACATTCCCCGATACTGAACATTGACACCCCGGGAGCACCAGAGGGCATCACTGACACCCTGGGAGCACCAGAGGGCGCCACTGACACCCCGGGAGCACCAGAGGGCGCCACTGACACACATTCCCCAATACTGAACACTGACACCCCGGGAGCACCAGAGGGCGCCACTGACATCCCGGGAGCACCAGAGGGCGCCACTGACACCCCAGGAGCAGCAGAGGGCGCCACTGACACCCCGGGAGCACCAGAGGGCGCCACTGACACACTTTCCCCGATACTGAACACTGACATCCCGGGAGCACCAGAGGGCGCCACTGACACCCCGGGAGCACCAGAGGGCGCCACTGACATCCCGGGAGCACCAGAGGGCGCCACTAACACACATTCCTCAATACTGAACACTGACACCATGGGAGCACTAGAGGGCGCCACTGACACCCCGGGAGCACCAGAGGGCGCCACTGACACACTTTCCCCAATACTGAACACTGACACCCCGGGAGCACCAGAGGGCGCCACTGACACACATTCCTCAATACTGAACACTGACACCCCGGGAGCACCAGAGGGCGCCACTGACACACATTCCCTGATACTGAACACTGACACCCCGGGAGCACCAGAGGGCGCCACTGATACCCCGGGAGCACTGACACCCCGGGAGCACCAGAGGGCGCCACTGACATCCCGGGAGCACCAGAGGGCGCCACTAACACACATTCCTCAATACTGAACACTGACACTATGGGAGCACCAGAGGGCGCCACTGACACCCCGGGAGCACCAGAGGGCACCACTGACACACATTCCTCAATACTGAACACTGACACCCCGGGAGCACCAGAGGGCGCCACTGACACACATTCCCTGATACTGAACACTGACACCCCGGGAGCACCAGAGGGCGCCACTGATACCCCGGGAGCACTGACACCCCGGGAGCACCAGAGGGCGCCACTGACATCCCGGGAGCACCAGAGGGCGCCACTAACACACATTCCTCAATACTGAACACTGACACCATGGGAGCACCAGAGGGTGCCACTGACACCCCGAGAGCACCAGAGGGCGCCACTGACACCCTGGGAGCACCAGAGGGCACCACTAACACACATTCCTCAATACTGAACACTGACACCATGGGAGCACTAGAGGGCGCCACTGACACCCCGGGAGCACCAGAGGGCGCCACTGACACACTTCCCCAATACTGAACACTGACACCCCGGGAGCACCAGAGGGCGCCACTGACACACTTTTCCCAATACTGAACACTGACATCCCGGGAGCACCAGAGGGCGCCACTGACACACTTTCCCCAATACTGAACACTGACATCCCGGGAGCACCAGAGGGCGCCACTGACACCCCGGGAGCACCAGAGGGCGCCACTGACACCCCGGGAGCACCAGAGGGCGCCACTGACACCCCGGGAGCACCAGAGGGCGCCACTGACACACATTCCTCAATACTGAACACTGACACCCTGGGAGCACCAGAGGGTGCCACTGACACCCTGGGAGCACCAGAGGGCGCCACTGACACCCCGGGAGCACCAGAGGGCGCCACTGACACACATTCCCTGATACTGAACACTGACACCCCGGGAGCACCAGAGGGCGCCACTGACACCCTGGGAGCACCAGAGGGCGCCACTGACACACATTTTTTAATACTGAAAACTGACACCCCGGGGGCACCAGAGGGCGCCACTGACACCCTAGGAGCACCAGAGGGTGCCAATGACACACATTCCCCAATTCTGAACACTGACACCCCGGGAGCACCAAAGGGCGCCACTGACCCCCTGGGAGCACCAGAGGGCGCCACTGACACACAGTCCCTGATACTGAACACTGACACCCTGGGAGCACCAGAGGGCGCCACTGACACCCTAGGAGCACCAGAGGGCGCCACAGACACACATTCCCTGATACTGAACACTGACACCGTGGGAGCACCAGAGGGCGCCACTGACACCCTGGGAGCACCAGAGGGCGCCACTGACACACATTCCCCAATTCTGAACACTGACACCCCGGGAGCACCAGAGGGCGCCACTGACACCCCGGGAGCACCAGAGGGCGCCACTGACACCCCGGGAGCACCAGAGGGCCCCACTGACACACTTTCCCCAATACTGAACACTGACACCCCGGGAGCACCAGAGGGCGCCACTGACACCCTGGGAGCACCAGAGGGCGCCACTGACACCCCGGGAGCACCAGAGGGCGCCACTGACATCCCGGGAGCACCAGAGGGCGCCACTGACTTACATACCCCAAAACTGAACACTGACACCCCGGCAGCACCAGAGGGCGCCACTGACACCCTGGGAGCACCAGAGAGGCGCCACTGACACACATTCCCCAATTCTGAACACTGACACCCCGGGAGCACCAGAGGGCGCCACTGACATCCCTGGAGCACCAGAGGGCGCCACTGACACTCTTTCCCCAATACTGAACACTGACACCCTGGGAGCACCAGAGGGCGCCACTGACACCCCGGGAGCACCAGAGGGCGCCACTGACACACATTCCCCAATTCTGAACACTGACACCCCGGGAGCACCAGAGGGCGCCACTGATACCCCGGGAGCACTGACACCCCGGGAGCACCAGAGGGCGCCACTGACATCCCGGGAGCACCAGAGGGCGCCACTAACACACATTCCCCAATACTGAACACTGACACCCCGGGAGCACCAGAGGGCGCCACTGACACACATTCCCCGATACTGAACACTGACACCCCGGGAGCACCAGAGGGCGCCACTGACACACATTCCCCGATACTTAACACTGACACCCCGGGAGCACCAGAGGGCGCCACTGACACACATTCCCCGATACTGAACATTGACACCCCGGGAGCACCAGAGGGCGCCACTGACACCCTGGGAGCACCAGAGGGCGCCACTGACACCCCGGGAGCACCAGAGGGCGCCACTGACACACATTCCCCAATACTGAACACTGACACCCCGGGAGCACCAGAGGGCGCCACTGACACACATTCCCCAATACTGAACACTGACCCCCCGGGAGCACCAGAGGGCGCCACTAAAACCCCGGGAGCACCAGAGGGCGCCACTGACACACATTACCCGATACTGAACACTGACACCCCGGGAGCACCAGAGGGCGCCACTGACACACATTCCTCAATACTGAACACTGACACCCCGGGAGCACCAGAGGGCGCCACTGACACACATTCCTCAATACTGAACACTGACATCCGGGAGCACCAGAGGGCGCCACTGACACACATTCCCTGATACTGAACACTGACATCCCGGGAGCACCAGAGGGCGCCACTGACACACTTTCCCCGATACTGAACACTGACACCCCAGGAGCACCAGAGGGCGCCACTGACACACTTTCCCCAATACTGAACACTGACACCCCAGGAGCACCAGAGGGCGCCACTGACACACATTCCCCCGGTACTGAACACTGACACCCCGGGAGCACCAGAGGGCGCCACTGACACACATTCCTCAATACTGAACACTGACACCCCAGGAGCACCAGAGGGCGCCACTGACACACATTTCCCAATACTGAACACTGACACCCCGGGAGCACCAGAGGGCGCCACTGACACACATTCCCTGATTCTGAACACTGACACCCCGGGAGCACCAGAGGGCGCCACTGACACACATTCCCCGGTACTGAACACTGACACCCCGGGAACACCAGAGGGCGCCACTGACACACATTCCCTGATACTGAACACTGAAACCCCGGGAGCACCAGAGGGCGCCACTGACACACATTTCCCAATACTGAACACTGACACCCCGGGAGCACCAGACGGTGCCACTGACATCCTGGGAGCACCAGAGGGCGCCACTGACACACATTCCCTGATTCTGAACACTGACACCCCGGGAGCACCAGAGGGCGCCACTGACACACATTCCCCAATACTGAACACTGACACCATGGGAGCACCAGAGGGCGCCACTGACACACATTCCCCGATACTGAACATTGACACCCCGGGAGCACCAGAGGGCATCACTGACACCCTGGGAGCACCAGAGGGCGCCACTGACACCCCGGGAGCACCAGAGGGCGCCACTGACACACATTCCCCAATACTGAACACTGACACCCCGGGAGCACCAGAGGGCGCCACTGACATCCCGGGAGCACCAGAGGGCGCCACTGACACCCCAGGAGCAGCAGAGGGCGCCACTGACACCCCGGGAGCACCAGAGGGCGCCACTGACACACTTTCCCCGATACTGAACACTGACATCCCGGGAGCACCAGAGGGCGCCACTGACACCCCGGGAGCACCAGAGGGCGCCACTGACATCCCGGGAGCACCAGAGGGCGCCACTAACACACATTCCTCAATACTGAACACTGACACCATGGGAGCACTAGAGGGCGCCACTGACACCCCGGGAGCACCAGAGGGCGCCACTGACACACTTTCCCCAATACTGAACACTGACACCCCGGGAGCACCAGAGGGCGCCACTGACACACATTCCTCAATACTGAACACTGACACCCCGGGAGCACCAGAGGGCGCCACTGACACACATTCCCCGATACTGAACACTGACACCCCGGGAGCACCAGAGGGCGCCACTGACACACATTCCCCGATACTGAACACTGAAACCCGGGAGCACCAGAGGGCGCCACTGACACACTTTCCCCAATACTGAACACTGACACCCCGGGAGCACCAGAGGGCGCCACTGACACACATTCCCCGATACTGAACACTGACACCCCGGGAGCACCAGAGGGCGCCACTGACACACATTCCCCGATACTTAACACTGACACCCGGGAGCACCAGAGGGCGCCACTGACACACATTCCCGGATACTGAACACTGACACCCCGGGAGCACCAGAGGGCGCCACTGACACACATTCCCCGATACTGAACATTGACACCCCGGGAGCACCAGAGGGCGCCACTGACACCCTGGGAGCACCAGAGGGCGCCACTGACACCCCGGGAGCACCAGAGGGCGCCACTGACACACATTCCCCAATACTGAACACTGACACCCCGGGAGCACCAGAGGGCGCCACTGACACACATTCCCCAATACTGAACACTGACCCCCCGGGAGCACCAGAGGGCGCCACTAAAACCCCGGGAGCACCAGAGGGCGCCACTGACACACATTACCCGATACTGAACACTGACACCCCGGGAGCACCAGAGGGCGCCACTGACACCCCGGGAGCACCAGAGGGCGCCACTGACACACATTCCTCAATACTGAACACTGACACCCCGGGAGCACCAGAGGGCGCCACTGACACACATTCCTCAATACTGAACACTGACATCCGGGAGCACCAGAGGGCGCCACTGACACACATTCCCTGATACTGAACACTGACATCCCGGGAGCACCAGAGGGCGCCACTGACACACTTTCCCCGATACTGAACACTGACACCCCGGGAGCACCAGAGGGCGCCACTGATACACTTTCCCCAATACTGAACACTGACACCCCAGGAGCACCAGAGGGCGCCACTGACACACATTCCCCGGTACTGAACACTGACACCCCGGGAGCACCAGAGGGCGCCACTGACACACATTCCTCAATACTGAACACTGACACCCCAGGAGCACCAGAGGGCGCCACTGACACACATTCCCCGGTACTGAACACTGACACCCCGGGAACACCAGAGGGCGCCACTGACACACATTCCCTGATACTGAACACTGAAACCCCGGGAGCACCAGAGGGCGCCACTGACACACATTTCCCAATACTGAACACTGACACCCCGGGAGCACCAGAGGGTGCCACTGACATCCTGGGAGCACCAGAGGGCGCCACTGACACACATTCCCTGATTCTGAACACTGACACCCCGGGAGCACCAGAGGGCGCCACTGACACACATTCCCCAATACTGAACACTGACACCATGGGAGCACCAGAGGGCGCCACTGACACACATTCCCCGATACTGAACATTGACACCCCGGGAGCACCAGAGGGCACCACTGACACCCTGGGAGCACCAGAGGGCGCCACTGACACCCCGGGAGCACCAGAGGGCGCCACTGACACACATTCCCCAATACTGAACACTGACACCCCGGGAGCACCAGAGGGCGCCACTGACACACTTTCCCCAATACTGAACACTGACACCCCGGGAGCACCAGAGGGCGCCACTGACACACATTCCCCATTACTGAACACTGACACCCCGGGAGCACCAGAGGGCGCCACTGACACCCCGGGAGCACCAGAGGGCGCCACTGACACACATTACCCGATACTGAACACTGACACCCCGGGAGCACCAGAGGGCGCCACTGACACACATTCCCTGATTCTGAACACTGACACCCTGGGAGCACCAGAGGGCGCCACTGACACCCTGGGAGCACCAGAGGGCGCCATTGACACACATTCCCCAATACTGAACACTGACACCCCGGGAGCACCAGAGGGCGCCACTGACACACATTCCCCGATACTGAACACTGACACCAGGGAGCACCAGAGGGCGCCACTGACACACATTCCCCAATACTGAACACTGACACCCCGGGAGCACCAGAGGGCGCCACTGACACACATTCCCCGATACTGAACACTGACACCAGGGAGCACCAGAGGGCGCCACTGACACCCCAGGAGCACCAGAGGGCGCCACTGACACACATTCCCGGATACTGAACACTGACACCCGGGAGCACCAGAGGGCGCCACTGACACCCCGGAAACAGCAGACGGCGCCACTGACACCCCGGGAGCACCAGAGGGCGCCACTGACATCCCGGGAGCACCAGAGGGCGCCACTGACACACTTTCCCCGATACTGAACACTGACATCCCGGGAGCACCAGAGGGCGCCACTGACACCCCGGGAGCACCAGAGGGCGCCACTGACACCCCGGGAGCACCAGAGGGCGCCATTGACACACTTTCCCCAATACTGAACACTGACACCCCGGGAGCACCAGAGGGCGCCACTGACACACTTTCCCCAATACTGAACACTGACACCCCGGGAGCACCAGAGGGCGCCACTGACACACATTCCCCATTACTGAACACTGACACCCCGGGAGCACCAGAGGGCGCCACTGACACCCCGGGAGCACCAGAGGGCGCCACTGACACACATTACCCGATACTGAACACTGACACCCCGGGAGCACCAGAGGGCGCCACTGACACACATTCCCTGATTCTGAACACTGACACCCTGGGAGCACCAGAGGGCGCCACTGACACCCCGGGAGCACCAGAGGGCGCCACTGACACACATTCCCCGATACTGAACACTGACACCAGGGAGCACCAGAGGGCGCCACTGACACACATTCCCCAATACTGAACACTGACACCCCGGGAGCACCAGAGGGCGCCACTGACACACATTCCCCGATACTGAACACTGACACCCGGGAGCACCAGAGGGCGCCACTGACACCCCGGAAACAGCAGAGGGCGCCACTGACACCCCGGGAGCACCAGAGGGCGCCACTGACATCCCGGGAGCACCAGAGGGCGCCACTGACACCCCGGAAACAGCAGAGGGCGCCACTGACACCCCGGGAGCACCAGAGGGCGCCACTGACATCCCGGGAGCACCAGAGGGCGCCACTGACACCCCGGGAGCACCAGAGGGCGCCACTGACACACATTCCCCAATACTAAACACTAACACCCCGGGAGCACCAGAGGGCGCCACTGACACCCCGGGAGCACCAGAGGGCGCCACTGACACCCCGGGAGCACCAGAGGGCGCCACTGACACCCCGGGAGCACCAGAGGGCGCCACTGACACACATTCCCCAATACTAAACACTAACACCCCGGGAGCACCAGAGGGCGCCACTGACACCCCGGGAGCACCAGAGGGCGCCACAGACACACATTTCCCGATACTGAACACTGACACCCCGGGAGCACCAGAGGGCGCCACTGACACCCCGGGAGCACCAGAGGGCGCCACTGACACCCCGGGAGCACCAGAGGGCGCCACTGACACACATTCCCCAATACTAAACACTAACACCCCGGGAGCACCAGAGGGCGCCACTGACACCCCGGGAGCACCAGAGGGCGCCACAGACACACATTTCCCGATACTGAACACTGACACCTCGGGAGCACCAGAGGGTGCCACTGACATCCTGGGAGCACCAGAGGGCGCCACTGACATCCTGGGAGCACCAAACGGTACCACTAATACACTTTCCCCAATACTGAACACTGACACCCTGGGAGCACCAGAGGGCGCTACTGACACCCCGGGAGCACCAGAGGGCGCCACTGACACACTTTACCCGATACTGAACACTGACAACCCAGGAGCACCAGAGGGCGCCACTGACATCCTGGGAGCACCAGAGGGCGCCACTGACACACTTTACCCGATACTGAACACTGACACCCCGGGAGCACCAGAGGGCGCCACTGACACCCCGGGAGCACCAGAGGGCACCACTGACACCCCGGGAGCACCAGAGGGCGCCACTGACACCCCGGGAGCACCAGAGGGCGCCACTGACACACATTCCCCGATACTGAACACTGACACCCCGGGAGCACGAGTGGGCGCCACTGACACCTCGGGAGCACCAGAGGGTGCCACTGACATCCTGGGAGCACCAGAGGGCGCCACTGACATCCTGGGAGCACCAAACGGTACCACTAATACACTTTCCCCAATACTGAACACTGACACCCTGGGAGCACCAGAGGGCGCTACTGACACCCCGGGAGCACCAGAGGGCGCCACTGACACACTTTACCCGATACTGAACACTGACAACCCAGGAGCACCAGAGGGCGCCACTGACATCCTGGGAGCACCAGAGGGCGCCACTGACACACTTTCCCCAATACTGAACACTGACACCCCGGGAGCACCTGAGGGCGCCACTGACACACATTCCCCATTACTGAACACTGACACCCCGGGAGCACCAGAGGGCGCCACTGACACCTTGGGAGCACCAGAGGGCGCCACTGACACACATTCCCTGATACTGAACACTGACACCCGGGAGCAACAGAGGGCGCCACTGACACCCCGGGAGCACCAGAGGGCGCCACTGACACACATTCCCCAATTCTGAACACTGACACCCTGGGAGCACCAGAGGGCGCCACTGACACCCCGGGAGCACCAGAGGGCGCCATTGACACACATTCCCCAATTCTGAACACTGACACCCCGGGAGCACCAGAGGGCGCCACTGATACCCCGGGAGCACCAGAGGGCACCACTGACACCCCGGGAGCACCAGAGGGTGCCACTGACATCCCGTCAGCACCAGAGGGCGCCACTAACACACATTCCTCAATACTGAACACTGACACCATGGGAGCACCAGAGGGCGCCACTGACACCCCGGGAGCACCAGAGGGCGCCACTGACACACATTCCCCAATACTGAACACTGACACCCCGGGAGCACCAGAGGGCGCCACTGACACACATTCCCCGATATTGAACACTGACACCCCGGGAGCACCAGAGGGCGCCACTGACACCTCGGGAGCACCAGAGGGCGCCACTGACACACATTCCCCGATACTGAACACTGACACCCGGGAGCACCAGAGGGCGCCACTGACACCCCGGGAGCACCAGAGGGCGCCACTCACACACATTCCCGGAAACTGAACACTGACACCCCGGGAGCACCAGAGGGCGCCACTGACACACATTCCCCGATACTGAACAATGACACCCCGGGAGCACCAGAGGGCGCCACTGACACCATGGGAGCACCAGAGGGCGCCACTGACACCCCGGGAGCACCAGAGGGCACCACTGACACACATTCCCCAATACTGAACACTGACACCCCGGGAGCACCGGAGGGCGCCACTGACACCCTGGGAGCACCAGAGGGCGCCACTGACACCCGGGAGCACCAGAGGGCGCCACTGACACACATTCCCCAATACTGAACACTGACACTCCGGGAGCACCAGAGGGCGCCACTGACATCCTGGGAGCACCAGAGGGCGCCACTGACATCCTGGGAGCACCAGAGGGCGCCACTGACACACATTCCTCAATTTTGAACACTGACATCCCGGGAGCACCAGAGGGCGCCACTGACACCCCGGAAACAGCAGAGGGCGCCACTGACACCCCGGGAGCACCAGAGGGCGCCACTGACATCCCGGGAGCACCAGAGGGCGCCACTGACACACTTTCCCCGATACTGAACACTGACATCCCGGGAGCACCAGAGGGCGCCACTGACACCCCGGGAGCACCAGAGGGCGCCACTGACACCCCGGGAGCACCAGAGGGCGCCACTGACACACATTCCCCAATACTAAACACTGACACCCCGGGAGCACCAGAGGGCGCCACAGACACACATTTCCCGATACTGAACACTGACACCCCGGGAGCACGACTGGGCGCCACTGACACCTCGGGAGCACCAGAGGGTGCCACTGACATCCTGGGAGCACCAGAGGGCGCCACTGACATCCTGGGAGCACCAAAGGGTGCCACCAATACACTTTCCCCAATACTGAACACTGACACCCTGGGAGCACCAGAGGGCGCTACTGACACCCCGGAAGCACCAGAGGGCGCCACTGACACACTTTACCCGATACTGAACACTGACAACCCAGGAGCACCAGAGTGTGCCACTGACATCCTGGGAGCACCAGAGGGCGCCACTGACACACTTTACCCGATACTGAACACTGACACCCCGGGAGCACCAGAGGGCGCCACTGACACCCCGGGAGCACCAGAGGGCACCACTGACACCCCGGGAGCACCAGAGGGCGCCACTGACACCCCGGGAGCACCAGAGGGCGCCATTGACACACTTTCCCCAATACTGAACACTGACACCCCGGGAGCACCAGAGGGCGCCACTGACACACTTTCCCCAATACTGAACACTGACACCCCGGGAGCACCAGAGGGCGCCACTGACACACATTCCCCATTACTGAACACTGACACCCCGGGAGCACCAGAGGGCGCCACTGACACCCCGGGAGCACCAGAGGGCGCCACTGACACACATTACCCGATACTGAACACTGACACCCCGGGAGCACCAGAGGGCGCCACTGACACACATTCCCTGATTCTGAACACTGACACCCTGGGAGCACCAGAGGGCGCCACTGACACCCTGGGAGCACCAGAGGGCGCCATTGACACACATTCCCCAATACTGAACACTGACACCCCGGGAGCACCAGAGGGCGCCACTGACACACATTCCCCGATACTGAACACTGACACCAGGGAGCACCAGAGGGCGCCACTGACACACATTCCCCAATACTGAACACTGACACCCCGGGAGCACCAGAGGGCGCCACTGACACACATTCCCGGATACTGAACACTGACACCCGGGAGCACCAGAGGGCGCCACTGACACCCCGGAAACAGCAGAGGGCGCCACTGACACCCCGGGAGCACCAGAGGGCGCCACTGACATCCCGGGAGCACCAGAGGGCGCCACTGACACACTTTCCCCGATACTGAACACTGACATCCCGGGAGCACCAGAGGGCGCCACTGACACCCCGGGAGCACCAGAGGGCGCCACTGACACCCCGGGAGCACCAGAGGGCGCCACTGGCACACATTCCCCAATACTAAACACTAACACCCCGGGAGCACCAGAGGGCGCCACTGACACCCCGGGAGCACCAGAGGGCGCCACAGACACACATTTCCCGATACTGAACACTGACACCCCGGGAGCACCAGAGGGCGCCACTGACACCTCGAGAGCACCAGAGGGTGCCACTGACATCCTGGGAGCACCAGAGGGCGCCACTGACATCCTGGGAGCACCAAACGGTACCACTAATACACTTTCCCCAATACTGAACACTGACACCCTGGGAGCACCAGAGGGCGCTACTGACACCCCGGGAGCACCAGAGGGCGCCACTGACACACTTTACCCGATACTGAACACTGACAACCCAGGAGCACCAGAGGGCGACACTGACATCCTGGGAGCACCAGAGGGTGCCACTGACACACTTTACCCGATACTGAACACTGACACCCCGGGAGCACCAGAGGGCGCCACTGACACCCCGGGAGCACCAGAGGGCACCACTGACACCCCAGGAGCACCAGAGGGCGCCACTGACACCCCGGGAGCACCAGAGGGCGCCACTGACACACATTCCCCGATACTGAACACTGACACCCCGGGACCATCAGAGGGCGCCACTGACACACTTTCCCCAATACTGAACACTGACACCCCGGGAGCACCTGAGGGCGCCACTGACACACATTCCCCATTACTGAACACTGACACCCCGGGAGCACCAGAGGGCGCCACTGACACCTCGGGAGCACCAGAGGGCGCCACTGACACACATTCCCTGATACTGAACACTGACACCCCGGGAGCAACAGAGGGCGCCACTGACACCCCGGGAGCACCAGAGGGCGCCACTGACACACATTCCCCAATTCTGAACACTGACACCCTGGGAGCACCAGAGGGCGCCACTGACACCCCGGGAGGACCAGAGGGCGCCATTGACACACATTCCCCAATTCTGAACACTGACACCCCGGGAGCACCAGAGGGCGCCACTGATACCCCGGGAGCACCAGAGGGCACCACTGACACCCCGGGAGCACCAGAGGGTGCCACTGACATCCCGTCAGCACCAGAGGGCGCCACTAACACACATTCCTCAATACTGAACACTGACACCATGGGAGCACCAGAGGGCGCCACTGACACACTTTCCCCAATACTGAACACTGACACCCCGGGAGCACCTGAGGGCACCACTGACACACATTCCCCATTACTGAACACTGACACCCCGGGAGCACCAGAGGGCGCCACTGACACCTCGGGAGCACCAGAGGGCGCCACTGACACACATTCCCTGATACTGAACACTGACACCCCGGGAGCAACAGAGGGCGCCACTGACACCCCGGGAGCACCAGAGGGCGCCACTGACACACATTCCCCAATTCTGAACACTGACACCCTGGGAGCACCAGAGGGCGCCACTGACACCCCGGGAGCACCAGAGGGCGCCATTGACACACATTCCCCAATTCTGAACACTGACACCCCGGGAGCACCAGAGGGTGCCACTGACATCCCGTCAGCACCAGAGGGCGCCACTAACACACATTCCTCAATACTGAACACTGACACCATGGGAGCACCAGAGGGCGCCACTGACACCCCGGGAGCACCAGAGGGCGCCACTGACACACATTCCCCAATACTGAACACTGACACCCCGGGAGCACCAGAGGGCGCCACTGACACACATTCCCCGATATTGAACACTGACACCCCGGGAGCACCAGAGGGCGCCACTGACACCTCGGGAGCACCAGAGGGCGCCACTGACACACATTCCCCGATACTGAACACTGACACCCGGGAGCACCACAGGGCGCCACTGACACCCCGGGAGCACCAGAGGGCGCCACTCACACACATTCCCGGAAACTGAACACTGACACCCCGGGAGCACCAGAGGGCGCCACTGACACACATTCCCCGATACTGAACAATGACACCCCGGGAGCACCAGAGGGCGCCACTGACACCCCGGGAGCACCAGAGGGCACCACTGACACACATTCCCCAATACTGAACACTGACACCCCGGGAGCACCGGAGGGCGCCACTGACACCCTGGGAGCACCAGAGGGCGCCACTGACACCCGGGAGCACCAGAGGGCGCCACTGACACACATTCCCCAATACTGAACACTGACACTCCGGGAGCACCAGAGGGCACCACTGACATCCTGGGAGCACCAGAGGGCGCCACTGACATCCTGGGAGCACCAGAGGGCGCCACTGACACACATTCCTCAATTTTGAACACTGACATCCCGGGAGCACCAGAGGGCGCCACTGACACCCCGGAAACAGCAGAGGGCGCCACTGACACCCCGGGAGCACCAGAGGGCGCCACTGACATTCCGGGAGCACCAGAGGGCGCCACTGACACACTTTCCCCGATACTGAACACTGACATCCCGGGAGCACCAGAGGGCGCCACTGACACCCCGGGAGCACCAGAGGGCGCCACTGACACACATTCCCCAATACTAAACACTAACAACCCGGGAGCACCAGAGGGCGCCACTGACACCCCGGGAGCACCAGAGGGCGCCACAGACACACATTTCCCGATACTGTACACTGACACCCCGGGAGCACGAGTGGGCGCCACTGACACCTCGGGAGCACCAGAGGGTGCCACTGACATCCTGGGAGCACCAGAGGGCGCCACTGACATCCTGGGAGCACCAAGGGGTGCCACTAATACACTTTCCCCAATACTGAACACTGACACCCTGGGAGCACCAGAGGGCGCTACTGACACCCCGGGAGCACCAGAGGGCGCCACTGACACACTTTACCGGATACTGAACACTGACAACCCAGGAGCACCAGAGGGCGCCACTGACATCCTGGGAGCACCAGAGGGCGCCACTGACACACTTTACCCGATACTGAACACTGACACCCCGGGAGCACCAGAGGGCGCCACTGACACCCCGGGAGCACCAGAGGGCACCACTAACACCCCGGGAGCACCAGAGGGCGCCACTGACACCCCGGGAGCACCAGAGGGCGCCACTGACACACATTCCCCGATACTGAACACTGACACCCCGGGAGCACCAGAGGGCGCCACTGACACACTTTCCCCAATACTGAACACTGACACCCCGGGAGCACCAGAGGGCGCCACTGACACACATTCCCCATTACTGAACACTGACACCCCGGGAGCACCAGAGGGCGCCACTGACACCCCGGGAGCACCAGAGGGCGCCACTGACACACACTACCCGATACTGAACACTGACACCCCGGGAGCACCAGAGGGCGCCACTGACACCTCGGGAGCACCAGAGGGCGCCACTGACACACATTCCCCAATTCTGAACACTGACACCCTGGGAGCACCAGAGGGCGCCACTGACACCCTGGGAGCACCAGAGGGCGCCATTGACACACATTCCCCAATTCTGAACACTGACACCCCGGGAGCACCAGAGGGCGCCACTGACACACATTCCCCGATACTGAACACTGACACCCCGGGAGCACCAGAGGGCGCCACTAACACCCCGGGAGCACCAGAGGGCGCCACTGACACACATTCCCCAATACTGAACACTGACACCCCGGAAGCACCAGAGGGCGCCACTGACACACATTCCCCGATACTGAACACTGACACCCCGGGAGCACCAGAGGGCGCCACTGACACCCCGGGAGCACCAGAGGGCGCCACTGACACACATTCCCGGATACTGAACACTGACACCCGGGAGCACCAGAGGGCGCCACTGACACCCCGGGAGCACCAGAGGGCGCCACTGACACACATTCCCCAATACTGAACACTGACACTCCGGGAGCACCAGAGGGCGCCACTGACATCCTGGGAGCACCAGAGGGCGCCACTGACATCCTGGGAGCACCAGAGGGCGCCACTGACACACATTCCTCAATTTTGAACACTGACATCCCGGGAGCACCAGAGGGCGCCACTGACACCCCGGAAACAGCAGAGGGCGCCACTGACACCCCGGGAGCACCAGAGGGCGCCACTGACATCCCGGGAGCACCAGAGGGCGCCACTGACACACTTTCCCCGATACTGAACACTGACATCCCGGGAGCACCAGAGGGCGCCACTGACACCCCGGGAGCACCAGAGGGCGCCACTGACACCCCGGGAGCACCAGAGGGCGCCACTGACACACATTCCCCAATACTAATCACTAACAACCCGGGAGCACCAGAGGGCGCCACTGACACCCCGGGAGCACCAGAGGGCGCCACAGACACACATTTCCCGATACTGTACACTGACACCCCGGGAGCACGAGTGGGCGCCACTGACACCTCGGGAGCACCAGAGGGTGCCACTGACATCCTGGGAGCACCAGAGGGCGCCACTGACATCCTGGGAGCACCAAGGGGTGCCACTAATACACTTTCCCCAATACTGAACACTGACACCTGGGAGCACCAGAGGGCGCCACTGACACCCCGGGAGCACCAGAGGGCGCCACTGACACACATTCCCGGATACTGAACACTGACACCCGGGAGCACCAGAGGGCGCCACTGACACCCCGGGAGCACCAGAGGGCGCCACTGACACACATTCCCCGATACTGAACACTGACACCCGGGAGCACCAGAGGGCGCCACTGACACCCCGGGAGCACCAGAGGGCGCCACTGACACCCCGGGAGCACCAGAGGGCGCCACTGACAAACATTCCCCAATACTGAACACTGACACCTCGGGAGCACCAGAGGGCGTCACTGACACACATTCCCCAATACTGAACACTGACACCCCGGGAGCACCAGAGGGCACCACTGACATCCTGGGAGCACCAGAGGGCGCCACTGACACACTTTCCCCGATACTGAACACTGACACCGGGAGCACCAGAGGGCGCCACTGACACCCCGGGAGCACCAGAGGGCGCCACTCACACACATTCCCGGATACTGAACACTGACACCCCGGGAGCACCAGAGGGCGCCACTGACACACATTCCCCGATACTGAACACTGACACCGGGAGCACCAGAGGGCGCCACTGACACCCCGGGAGCACCAGAGGGCGCCACTCACACACATTCCCGGATACTGAACACTGACACCGGGAGCACCAGAGGGCGCCACTGACACCCCGGGAGCACCAGAGGGCGCCACTCACACACATTCCCGGATACTGAACACTGACACCCCGGGAGCACCAGAGGGCGCCACTGACACACATTCCCCGATACTGAACACTGACACCGGGAGCACCAGAGGGCGCCACTGACACCCCGGGAGCACCAGAGGGCGCCACTCACACACATTCCCGGATACTGAACACTGACACCCCGGGAGCACCAGAGGGCGCCACTGACACACATTCCCCGATACTGAACACTGACACCCCAGGAGCACCAGAGGGCGCCACTGACACCCCGGGAGCACCAGAGGGCGCCACTGACACACATTCCCCAATACTGAACACTGACACCCCGGGAGCACCAGAGGGCGCCACTGACACCTCGGAAGCACCAGAGGGCGCCACTGACACCCCGGGAGCACCAGAGGGCGCCACTGACACACATTCCTCAATACTGAACACTGACACCCCGGGAGCACCAGAGGGCGCCACTGACACACATTCCTCAATACTGAACACTGACACCCCGGGAGCACCAGAGGGCGCCACTGACACCCCAGAAGCACCAGAGGGCGCCACTGACACACATTCCTCAATACTGAACACTGACACCCCGGGAGCACCAGAGGGCGCCACTGACATCCCGGGAGCACCAGAGGGCGCCACTGACACACATTCCCCGATACTGAACACTGACACCCCGGGAGCACCAGAGGGCGCCACTGACACAATTCCTCAATACTGAACACTGACACCCCGGGAGCACCAGAAGGCACCACTGACACCCCGGGAGCACCCGAGGGCGCCACTGACATCCTGGGAGCACCAGAGGGCGCCACTGACACCCCAGAAGCACCAGAGGGCGGCACTGACACACATTCCTCAATACTGAACACTGACACCCCGGGAGCACCAGAGGGCGCCACTGACACACATTCCCCGATACTGAACACTGACACCCCGGGAGCACCAGAGGGCGCCACTTACATCCTGGGAGCACCAGAGCGCGCCACTGACACCCCGGGAGCACCAGAGGGCGCCACTGACACACATTCCCTGATACTGAACACTGACACCCCCGGAGCACCAGAGGGCGCCACTGACACACATTCCCCAATACTGAACACTGACACCCCGGGAGCACCAGAGGGCGCCACTGACACACATTCCCCGATACTGAACTCTGACACCCCGGGAACACCAGAGGGCGCCACTGACACACTTTCCCTGATACTGAACACTGACACCCCGGGAGCACCAGAGGGCGCCACTGACACACATTCCCCAATACTGAACACTGACACCCGGGAGCACCAGAGGGCGCCACTGACATCCCGGGAGCACCAGAGGGCGCCACTGACACCCCGGGAGCACCAGAGGGCGCCACTGACACACATTCCCCGATACTGAACACGGACATCCCGGGAGCACCAGAGGGCGCCACTGACACCCCGGGAGCACCAGAGGGCACCACTGACACCCCGGGAGCACCAGAGGGCACCACTGACACCCCGGGAGCACCAGAGGGCGCCACTGACACACTTTCCCTGATACTGAACACTGACACCCGGGAGCACCAGAGGGCGCCACTGACACCCCAGAGCACCAGAGGGCGCCACTGACACACATTCCCCGATAGTGAACACTGACACCCCGGGAGCACCAGAGGGCGCCACTGACACCCCGGGAGCACCAGAGGGCACCACTGACACCCTGGGAGCACCAGAGGGCGCCACTGACACCCCGGGAGCACCAGAGGGCGCCACTGACACACATTCCCTGATACTGAACACTGACACCCTGGGAGCACCAGAGGGTGCCACTGACACCCTGGGAGCACCAGAGGGCGCCACTGACACACTTTCCCTGATACTGAACACTGACACCCAGGAGCACCAGAGGGCGCCACTGACACACTTTCCCCGATACTGAACACTGACACCCCGGGAGCACCAGAGGGCGCCACTGACACACTTTCCCCGATACTGAACACTGACACCCCGGGAGCACCGGAGGGCGCCACTGACACACTTTCCCTGATACTGAACACTGACACCCCGGGAGCACCAGAGGACGCCACTGACACACTTTCCCCGATACTGAACACTGACACCCGGGAGCACCAGAGGGCGCCACTGACAATCCGGGAGCACCAGAGGGCGCCACTGACACACTTTCCCTGATACTGAACACTGACACCCCGGGAGCACCAGAGGGCGCCACTGACACACTTTCCCTGATACTGAACACTGACACCCCGGGAGCACCAGAGGGCGCCACTGACACCCCGGGAGCACCAGAGGGCACCACTGACATCCCGGGAGCACCAGAGGGCGCCACTGAAACACATTCCTCAATACTGAACACTGACACCCAGGGAGCACCAGAGGGCGCCACTGACATCCTAGGAGCACCAGAGGGCGCCACTGAAACACATTCCTCAATACTGAACACTGACACCCCGGGAGCACCAGAGGGCGCCACTGACACCCCGGGAGCACCAGAGGGCACCACTGACATCCCGGGAGCACCAGAGGGCGCCACTGAAACAGATTCCTCAATACTGAACACTGACACCCCGGGAGCACCAGAGGGCGCCACTGACACCCCGGGAGCACCAGAGGGCACCACTGACATCCCGGGAGCACCAGAGGGCGCCACTGAAACACATTCCTCAATACTGAACACTGACTTCCCGGGAGCACCAGAGGACGCCACTGACACCCCGGGAGCACCAGAAGGCGCCACTGACATCCTGGGAGCACCAGAGGGCGCCACTGACACCCCGGAAGCACCAGAGGGCGCCACTGACACACATTCCTCAATACTGAACACTGACACCCCGGGAGCACCAGAGGGCGCCACTGACATCCCGGGAGCACCAGAGGGTGCCACTGACACCCCGGGAGCACCAGAGGGCGCCACTGACACACATTCCCCGATACTGAACACTGACACCCCAGGAGCACCAGAGGGCGCCACTGACATCCTGGGAGCACCAGAGGGCGCCACTGACACCCCGGGAGCACCAGAGGGCGCCACTGACACACATTCCCCAATACTGAACACTGACACCCCGGGAGCACCAGAGGGCGCCACTGACACACATTCCCCAATACTGAACACTGACACCCCGGGAGCACCAGAGGGCGCCACTGACACCCTGAGAGCACCAGAGGGCGCCACTGACACCCCGGGAGCACCAGAGGGCGCCACTGACACACATTCCCCAATACTGAACACTGACACCCCGGGAGCACCAGAGGGTGCCACTGACACCCCGGGAGCACCAGAGGGCGCCACTGACACACATTCCCTGATACTGAACACTGACTCCCCGGGAGCACCAGAGGGTGCCACTGACACCCTGGGAAAACCAGAGGGCGCCACTGACACACATTCCCCGACACTGAACACTGACATCCCAGGAGCACCAGAGGGCGCCACTGACACCCCGGGAGCACCAGAGATACCACTGACACCCCGGGAGCACCTGAGGGTGCCACTGACACCCCGGGAGCACCAGAGGGCGCCATTGACACCCCGGGAGCACCAGAGGGCGCCACTGACACACTTTCCCCGATACTGAACACTGACACCCCGGGAGCACCAGAGGGCGCCACTGACACACTTTCCCTGATACTGAACACTGACACCCCGGGAGCACCAGAGGGCGCCACTGACACACTTTCCCTGATACTGAACACTGACACCCCGGGAGCACCAGAGGGCGCCACTGACACACTTTCCCTGATACTGAACACTGACACCCGGGAGCACCAGAGAGCGCCACTGACAATCCGGGAGCACCAGAGGGCGCCACTGACACCCCGGGAGCACCAGAGGGCGCCACTGACACACTTTCCCTGATACTGAACACTGACACCCCGGGAGCACCAGAGGGCGCCACTGACACACTTTCCCTGATACTGAACACTGACACCCCGGGAGCACCAGAGGGTGCCACTGACACCCCGGGAGCACCAGAGGGCACCACTGACATCCTGGGAGCACCAGAGGGCGCCACTGAAACACATTCCTCAATACTGAACACTGACACCCCGGGAGCACCAGAGGGCGCCACTGACATCCTGGGAGCACCAGAGGGCGCCACTGAAACACATTCCTCAATACTGAACACTGACATCCCGGGAGCACCAGAGGACACCACTGACACCCCGGGAGCACCAGAGGGCGCCACTGACATCCTGGGAGCACCAGAGGGCGCCACTGACACCCCGGAAGCACCAGAGGGCGCCACTGACACACATTCCTCAATACTGAACACTGACACCCCTGGGAGCACCAGAGGGCGCCACTGACATCCCGGGAGCACCAGAGGGCGCCACTGACACCCCGGGAGCACCAGAGGGCGCCACTGACACACATTCCCTGATACTGAACACTGACACCCCGGGAACACCAGAGGGCGCCACTGACACACATTCCCCGATACTGAACACTGACATCCCAGGAGCACCAGAGGGCGCCACTGACACCCCGGGAGCACCAGAGATACCACTGACACCCCGGGAGCACCTGAGGGTGCCACTGACACCCCGGGAGCACCGGAGGGCGCCATTGACACCCCGGGAGCACCAGAGGGCGCCACTGACACACTTTCCCCGATACTGAACACTGACACCCCGGGAGCACCAGAGGGCGCCACTGACACATTTTCCCTGATACTGAACACTGACACCGGGAGCACCAGTGGGCGCCACTGACAATCCGGGAGCACCAGAGGGCGCCACTGACACACTTTCCCTGATACTGAACACTGACACCCCGGGAGCACCAGAGGGCGCCACTGACACACTTTCCCTGATACTGAACACTGACACCCGGGAGCACCAGAGGGCGCCACTGACAATCCGGGAGCACCAGAGGGCGCCACTAACACACATTCCCTGATACTGAACACTGACACCCCGGGAGCACCAGAGGGCGCCACTGACAATCCGGGAGCACCAGAGGGCGCCACTGACACACTTTCCCTCATACTGAACACTGACACCCGGGAGCACCAGAGGGCGCCACTGACACACATTCTTCAATACTTAACACTGACAGCCGGGAGCACTAGAGGGCGCCACTGACACCCCGGGAGCACCAGAGGGCGCCACTGACACCCAGGGAGCACCAGAGGGCGCCACTGACACACAGTCCCTGATACTGAACACTAACACCCCGGGAGCACCAGAGGGCGCCACTGACACACATTCCCTGATACTGAACACTGACACGCCGGGAGCACCAGAGGACGCCACTGACACACATTCTTCAATACTTAACACTGACAGCCGGGAGCACTAGAGGGCGCCACTGACACCCCGGGAGCACCAGAGGGTGCCACTGACACCCAGGGAGCACCAGAGGGCGCCACTGACACACAGTCCCTGATACTGAACACTAACACCCCGGGAGCACCAGAGGGCGCCACTGACACACATTCCCTGATACTGAACACTGACACCCCGGGAGCACCAGAGGGCGCCACTGACACACTTTCCCTGATACTGAACACTGACACCCGGGAGCACCAGAGGGCGCCACTGACAATCCGGGAGCACCAGAGGGCGCCACTAACACACATTCCCTGATACTGAACACTGACACCCCGGGAGCACCAGAGGGCGCCACTGACACCCCGGGAGCACCAGAGGGCGCCACTGACACCCAGGGAGCACCAGAGGGCGCCACTGACACACAGTCCCTGATACTGAACACTAACACCCCGGGAGCACCAGAGGACGCCACTGACACACATTCCCTGATACTGAACACTGACACGCCGGGAGCACCAGAGGGCGCCACTAACACACATTCCTCAATACTGAACACTGTCACCATGGGAGCACCAGAGGGCGCCACTGACACACATTCCCCAATACTGAACACTGACACCCCGGGAGCACCAGAGGGCGCCACTGACACACATTCCCCGATACTGAACACTGACACCCCGGAAACACCAGAGGGCGCCACTGACACACATTTCCCAATACTGAACACTGACACCCCAGGAGCACCAGAGGGCGCCACTGACACCCCGGGAGCACCGGAGGGTGCCAATGACACCCTGGGAGCACCAGAGGGCGCCACTGACACACATTCCCTGATACTGAACACTGACACCCCGGGAGCACCTGAGGGCGCCACTGACACCCTGGGAGCACCAGAGGGTGCCACTGACACACTTTCCCCAATACTGAACACTGACACCCCGGGAGCACCAGAGGGCGCCACTGACACACATTCCCCGATACTGAACACTGACAACCGGGAGCACAAGAGGGCGCCACTGACACACATTCCCGGATACTGAACACTGACACCCCGGGAGCACCAGAGGGCGCCACTGACACACATTCCCCGATACTGAACACTGACACCCCGGGAGCACCAGAGGGCGCCACTGACATCCTGGGAGCACCAGAGGGCGCCACTGACACCCAGGGAGCACCAGAGGGCGCCACTGACACCCTGGGAGCACAAGAGGGCACCACTGACACACATTCCCGGATACTGAACACTGACACCCCGGGAGCACCAGAGGGCGCCACTGACACACATTCCCTGATACTGAACACTGACACGCCAGGAGCACCAGAGGGCGCCACTGACACCTCGGGAGCACCAGAGGGCACCATTGACACCCAGGGAGCACCAGAGGGCGCCACTGACACACATTCCCTGATACTGAACACTAACACCCCAGGAGCACCAGAGGGCGCCACTAACACACAGTCCCTGATACTAAACACTGACACCCCGGGAGCACCAGAGGGCGCCACTGACACACTTTCCCTGATACTGAACACTGACACCCCGGGAGCACCAGAGGGCGCCACTGACATCCCAAGAGCACCAGAGGGCGCCACTGACACACATTCCTCAATACTGAACACTGACACCCCGGGAGCACCAGAGGGCGCCACTGACACACATTCCCTGATACTGAACACTGACACCCCGGGAGCACCAGAGGGCGCCACTGACACCCCGGGAGCACCAGAGGGCGCCACTGACACCCTGGGAGCACCAGAGGGCGCCACTGACACCCCGGGAGCACCAGAGGGCGCCACTGACACACATTCCCCAATTCTGAACACTGACACCCCGGGAGCACCAGAGGGCGCCACTGACACACAGTCCCTGATACTGAACACTGACACCCGGGAGCACCAGAGTGCGCCACTGACAATCCGGGAGCACCAGAGGGCGCCACTGAAACACTTTCCCTGATACTGAACACTGACAACCCGGGAGCACCAGAGGGCGCCACTGACACACATTCCCTGATACTGAACACTGACACCCCGGGAGCACCAGAGGGCGCCACTGACACACTTTCCCTGATACTGAACACTGACACTCCGGGAGCACCAGAGGGCGCCACTGACACGCCGGGAGCACCAGAGGGCGCCACTGACACACATATCCCGATACTAAACACTGACACCCCGGGAGCACCAGAGGGCGCCACTGACACACATTCCCCGATACTAAACACTGACATCCCGGGAGCACCAGAGGGCGCCACTGACACCCCGGGAGCACCAGAGGGCGCCACTGACACACATTCCCCGATACTAAACACTGACACCCCGGGAGCACCAGAGGGCGCCACTGACACAGTCCCTGATACTGAACACTGACACCCTGGGAGCACCAGAGGGCGCCACTGACACCCCGGGAGCACCAGAGGGCTCCACTGAGACACTTTCCCCGATACTGAACACTGACACCCCGGGAGCACCAGAGGGCGCCACTGACACCCCGGGAGCACCAGAGGGCGCCACTGACACACTTTCGCCGATACTGAACACTGACACCCCGGGAGCACCAGAGGGCGCCACTGACACCCCGGGAGCACCAGAGGGCGCCACTGACACCCAGGGAGCACCAGAGGGCGCCACTGACACACATTCCCCAATTCTGAACACTGACACCCGGGAGCACCAGAGGGCGCCACTGACACACATTCCTCAATACTGAACACTGACATCCGGGAGCACCCGAGGGCGCCACTGACACCCCGGGAGCACCAGAGGGCGCCACTGACACCCCGGGAGCACCAGAGGGCGCCACTGACACACTTTCCCCAATTCTGAACACTGACACCATGGGAGCACCAGAGGGCGCCACTGACACACTTTCCCCAATACTGAACACTGACACCCCAGGAGCACCAGAGGGCGCCACTGACATCCCGGGAGTGCCAGAGGGCGGCACTGACACACATTCCCCAATTCTGAACACTGACACCCCGGGAGCACCAGAGGGCGCCACTGACACACTTTCGCCGATACTGAACACTGACACCCCGGGAGCACCAGAGGGCGCCACTGACACCCCGGGAGCACCAGAGGGCGCCACTGACACCCAGGGAGCACCAGAGGGCGCCACTGACACACATTCCCCAATTCTGAACACTGACACCCGGGAGCACCAGAGGGCGCCACTGACACACATTCCTCAATACTGAACACTGACATCCGGGAGCACCCGAGGGCGCCACTGACACCCCGGGAGCACCAGAGGGCCCCACTGACACCCCGGGAGCACCAGAGGGCGCCACTGACACACATTCCTCAATACTGAACACTGACACCCGGGAGCACCAGAGGGCGCCACTGACACCCCGGGAGCACCAGAGGGCGCCACTGACAGCCCAGGAGCACCAGAGGGCGCCACTGACACACATTCCTCAATACTGAACACTGACACCCCGGGAGCACCAGAGGGCGCCACTGACATCCCGGGAGCACCAGAGGGCGCCACTGACACACATTCCTCAATACTGAACGCTGACACCATGGGAGCACCAGAGGGCGCCACTGACACCCCGGGAGCACCAGAGGGCGCCACTGACAGCCCGGGAGCACCAGAGGGCGCCACTGACACACATTCCTCAATACTGAAGGCTGACACCATGGGAGCACCAGAGGGCGCCACTGACACACATTCCCTGATACTGAACACTGACACCCCGGGAGCACCAGAGGGCGCCACTAACACACATTCCTCAATACTGAACACTGACACCCCGGGAGCACCAGAGGGCGCCACTGACCTCCCGGGAGCACCAGAGGGCGCCACTGACACACATTCCTCAATACTGAATGCTGACACCATGGGAGCACCAGAGGGTGCCACTGACACACATTCCCTGATACTGAACACTGACACCCCGGGAGCACCAGAGGGCGCCTCTGACACCCCGGGAGCACCAGAGGGCGCCACTGACACCCCAGGAGCACCAGAGGGCGCCACTGACATCCCGGGAGCACCAGAGGGCGCCACTGACACCCCGGGAGCACCAGAGGGCGCTACTGACACACTTTCCCTGATACTGAACACTGACACCCGGGAGCACCAGAGGGCGCCACTGACAAGCCGGGAGCACCAGAGGGCGCCACTGACACCCCGGGAGCACCAGAGAGCGCCACTAACACACATTCCCTGATACTGAACACTGACACCCCGGGAGCACCAGAGGGCGCCACTGACACCCCGGGAGCACCAGAGGGCGCCACTGACACACATTCCCCGATACTGAACACTGACACCCCGGGAGCACCAGAGGGCGCCACTGACACACTTTCCCTGATACTGAACACTGACACCCCGGGAGCACCAGAGGGCGCCACTGACACACATTACCTGATACTGAACACTGACAGCCGGGAGCACCAGAGGGCGCCACTGACACCCCGGGAGCACCAGAGGGCACCACTGACACCCAGGGAGCACCAGAGGGCGCCACTGACACACATTCCCTGATACTGAACACTGACAGCCGGGAGCACCAGAGGGCGCCACTGACACCCCGGGAGCACCAGAGGGCGCCACTGACACCCAGGGAGCACCAGAGGGCGCCACTGACACACTTTCCCCGATACTGAACACTGACACCCCGGGAGCACCAGAGGGCGCCACTGACACACTTTCCCCAAAACAGAGCACTGACACACCGGGAGCACCAGAGGGCGCCACTGACACACATTCCCCAATATTGAACACTGACACACCGGGAGCACCAGAGGGCGCCACTGACACACTTTCCCCAATACAGAGCACTGACACACCGGGAGCACCAGAGGGCGCCACTGACACACATTCCCCAATATTGAACACTGACACCCTGGGAGCACCAGAGGGCGCCACTGACACCCCGGGAGCACCAGAGGGCGCCACTGACACCCCGGGAGCACCAGAGGGCACCACTGACATCCTGGGAGCACCAGAGGGCGCAACTGACACCCCGGGAGCACCAGAGGGCGCCATTGACACACTTTCCCTGATACTGAACACTGACACCCAGGAGCACCAGAGGGCGCCACTGACACACTTTCCCCGTACTGAACACTGACACCCCGGGAGCACCAGAGGGCGCCACTAACACACATTCCCTGATATACTGAACACTGACACCCCGGGAGCACCAGAGGGCGCCACTGACACACTTTCCCCAATACTGAACACTGACACCCCGGGAGCACCAGAGGGTGCCACTGACACCCCAGGAGCACCTGAGCGCGCAACTGACACCCCGGGAGCACCAGAGGGCGCCATTGACACACTTTCCCCGATACTGAACACTGACAGCCCGGGAGCACCAGAGGGCGCCACTGACACACTTTCCCTGATACTGAACACTGACACCCAGGAGCACCAGAGGGCGCCACTGACACACTTTCCCCGATACTGAACACCGACACCCCGGGAGCACCAGAGGGCGCCACTGACACACTTTCCCTGATACTAAACACTGACACCCTGGGAGCACCAGAGGGCGCCACTAACACACATTCCCTGATATACTGAACACTGACACCCCGGGAGCACCAGAGGGCGCCACTGACACACTTTCCCTGATACTAAACACTGACACCCCGGGAGCACCAGAGGGCGCCACTGACACACTTTCCCCGATACTGAACACTGACACCCCTGGAGCACCAGAGGGCGCCACTGACACCCCGGGAGCACCAGAGGGCGCCACTGATACACTTTCCCCAATACTGAACACTGACACCCCGGGAGCACCAGAGGGCGCCACTGACACCCCGGGAGCACCAGAGGGTGCCACTGACACCCCGGGAGCACCTGAGGGCGCCACTGACACCCCGGGAGCACCAGAGGGTGCCACTGACACACTTTCCCTGATACTGAACACTGACACCCGGGAGCACCAGAGGGCACCACTGACATCCCGGAGCACCAGAGGGCGCCACTGACACCCGGGAGCACCAGAGGGCGCCACTGACATCCTGGGAGCACCGGAGGGCGCCACTGACACCCCGGGAGCACCAGAGGGCGCCACTGACACACATTCCCTGATACTGAACACTGACATCCTGGGAGCACCAGAGGGCGCCACTGACACCCTGGGTGCACCAGAGGGCGCCACTGACACACATTCCCTGATACTGAACACTGACACCCCGGGAGCACCAGAGGGTGCCACTGACACCCTGGGAGCACCAGAGGGCGCCACTGACATCCTGGGAGCACCAGAGGGCGCCACTGACACCCTGGGAGCACCAAAGGGCGCCACTGACACCCCGGGAGCACCAGAGGGCGCCACTGACACACATTCCCTGATACTGAACACTGACAACCCGGGAGCACCAGAGGGCCCCACTGACACACTTTCCCTGATACTGAACACTGACACCCGGGAGCACCAGAGGGCGCCACTGACATCCCGGAGCACCAGAGGGCGCCACTGACACCCCGGGAGCACCAGAGGGCGCCACTGACACCCCGGGAGCACCAGAGGGCGCCGCTGACATCCTGGGAGCACCAGAGGGCGCCACTGACACCCCGGGAGCACCAGAGGGCGCCACTGACACACATTCCCTGATACTGAACACTGACACCCCGGGAGCACCAGAGGGCGCCACTGACACCCTGGGTGCACCAGAGGGCGCCACTGACACACATTCCCTGATACTGAACACTGACACCCCGGGAGCACCAGAGGGTGCCACTGACACCCTGGGAGCACCAGAGGGCGCCACTGACATCCTGGGAGCACCAGAGGGTGCCACTGACACCCTGGGAGCACCAGAGGGCGCCACTGACACCCCGGGAGCACCAGAGGGCGCCACTGACACACATTCCCTGATACTGAACACTGACACCCCGGGAGCACCAGAGGGCGCCACTGACACACTTTCCCTGATACTGAACACTGACACCCGGGAGCACCAGAGGGCGCCACTGACACCCCGGGAGCACCAAAAGGTGCCAGAGACACCCCGGGAGCAACAGAGGGTGCCACTGACACCCCGGGAGCACCAGAGGGCGCCACTGAGACACTTTCCCCGATACTGAACACTGACACCCCGGGAGCACCAGAGGGCGCCACTGACACCCCGGGAGCACCAGAGGGCGCCACTGAGACACTTTCCCCGATACTGAACACTGACACCCCGGGAGCACCAGAGGGCGCCACTGACACCCCGGGAGCACCAGAGGGCGCCACTGACACACTTTCGCCGATACTGAACACTGACACCCCGGGAGCACCAGAGGGCGCCACTGAGACACTTTCCCCGATACTGAACACTGACACTCCGGGAGCACCAGAGGGCGCCACTGACACCCACGGAGCACCAGAGGGCGCTACTGACACACTTTCCCCGATACTGAACACTAACACCCCGGGAGCACCAGAGGGTGCCACTGACACCCCGGGAGCACCAGAGGGCGCCACTGACACACTTTCGCCGATACTGAACACTGACACCCCGGGAGCACCAGAGGGCGCCACTGACACCCCAGGAGCACCAGAGGGTGCCACTGACACACATTCCCCAATTCTGAACACTGACACCCCGGGAGCACCAGAGGGCGCCACTGACACACATTCTTCAATACTGAACACTGACAGCCAGGAGCACCAGAGGGCGCCACTGACACCCCGGGAGCACCAGAGGGCGCCACTGACACACTTTCCCCACTTCTGAACACTGATACCGTGGGAGCACCAGAGGGCGCCACTGACACACTTTCCCCAATACTGAACACTGACACCCCGGGAGCACCAGAGGGCGCCACTGACATCCCGGGAGCACCAGAGGGCGCCACTGACACACATTCCCCAATTCTGAACACTGACACCCCGGGAGCACCACAGGTCGCCACTGACACACTTTCCCTAATACTGAACACTGACACCCCGGGAGCACCAGAGGGCGCCACTAACACACATTCCTCAATACTGAACACTGACACCCCGGGAGCACCAGAGGGCGCCACTGACACACATTCTCTGATACTGAATACTGACACCCCGGGAGCACCAGAGGGCGCCACTGACACCCCGGGAGCACCAGAGGGCGCCACTGACACCCTGGGAGCACCAGAGGGCGCCACTGACACCCCGGGAGCACCAGAGGGCGCCACTGACACACATTTCCCAATTCTGAACACTGGCACCCCGGGAGCACCAGAGGGCGCCACTGACACACAGTCCCTGATACTGAACACTGACACCCCGGGAGCACCAGAGGGCGCCACTGACACCCTGGGAGCACCAGAGGACGCCACTGACACACATTCCCCAATTCTGAACACTGACATCCCGGGAGCACCAGAGGGCGCCACTGACACCCCGGGAGCACCAGAGGGCGCCACTGACACACTTTCCCCAATACTGAACACTGACACCCCGGGAGCACCAGAGGGCACCACTGACACCCTGGGAGCACCAGAGGGCGCCACTGACACATTCCCCAATACTGAACACTGACACCCTGGGAGCACCAGAGGGCGCCACTGACACCCCGGTAGCACCAGAGGGCGCCACTAACACACATTCCTCAATACTGAACACTGACACCCCGGGAGCACCAGAGGGCGCCACTGACATCCCGGGAGCACCAGAGGGCGCCACTGACACCCCGGGAGCACCAGAGGGCGCCACTAACACATATTCCTCAATACTGAACACTGACACCCCGGGAGCACCAGAGGGCGCCACTGACACCCTGGGAGCACCTGAGGGCGCCACTGACACCCCGGGAGCACCAGAGGACGCTACTGACACACTTTCCCTGATACTGAACACTGACACCCGGGAGCACCAGAGGGCGCCACTGACAAGCCGGGAGCACCAGAGGGCGCCACTGACACCCCGGGAGCACCAGAGGGCGCCACTAACACACATTCCCTGATACTGAACACTGACACCCCGGGAGCACCAGAGGGCGCCACTGACACCCCGGGAGCACCAGAGGGCACCACTGACACCCCAGGAGCACCAGAGGGCGCCACTGACACACATTCCCCGATACTAAACACTGACACCCCGGGAGCACCAGAGGGCGCCACTGACACAGTCCCTGATACTGAACACTGACACCCCGGGAGCACCAGAGGGCGCCACTAACACACATTCCCCGATACTAAACACTGACAGCCCGGGAGCACCAGAGGGCGCCACTGACACACTTTCCCCGATACTGAACGCTGACACCCCGGGAGCACCAGGGGGCGCCACTGACACCCCGGGAGCACCAGAGGGCGCCACTGACAATCCTGGAGCACCAGAGGGCGCCACTGACACACTTTCCCTGATACTGAACACTGACACCCGGGAGCACCAGAGGGCGCCACTGACAATCCGGGAGCACAAGAGGGCGCCACTGACACACTTTCCCTGATACTGAACACTGACAACCCGGGAGCACCAGAGGGCGCCACTGACACACATTCCCTGATACTGAACACTGACAACCCGGGAGCACCAGAGGGTGCCACTGACACCCCGGGAGCGCCAGAGGGCGCCACTGACACCCCGGGAGCACCAGAGGGCACCACTGACACACTTTCCCTGATACTGAACACTGACACCCGGGAGCACCAGAGGGCGCCACTGACATCCCGGAGCACCAGAGGGCGCCACTGACACCCCGGGAGCACCAGAGGGCGCCACTGACACCCCGGGAGCACCAGAGGGCGCCACTGACATCCTGGGAGCACCAGAGGGCGCCACTGACACCCCAGGAGCACCAGAGGGCGCCACAGACACACATTCCCTGATACTGAACACTGACACCCCGGGAGCACCAGAGGGCGCCACTGACACACTTTCCCTGATACTGAACACTGACACGCGGGAGCACTAGAGGGCGCCACTGACACCCCGGGAGCACCAGAGGGCGCCACTGACACACTTTCCCTGATACTGAACACTGACACCCCGGGAGCACCAGAGGGCGCCACTGACACCCCGGGAGCACCAGAGGGTGCCACTGACACCCCGGGAGCACCAGAGGGCGCCACTGACACCCCGGGAGCACCAGAGGGCGCCACTGACACACTTTCCCCGATATTGAACACTGACACCCTGGGAGCACCAGAGGGCGCCACTGACACACTTTCCCTGATACTGAACACTGACACCCCGGGAGCACCAGAGGGCGCCACTGACACACTTTCCCTGATACTGAACACTGACACCCCGGGAGCACCAGAGAGCGCCACTGACACTTTCCCTGATACTGAACACTGACACCCAGGAGCACTAGAGGGCGCCACTGACACCCCGGGAGCACCAGAGGGCACCACTGACACACATTCCCTGATACTGAACACTGACACCCCGGGAGCACCAGAGGGCGCCACTGACACACTTTCCCTGATACTGAACACTGACACCCCGGGAGCACCAGAGGGCGCCACTGACACACTTTCCCTGATACTGAACACTGACACCCTGGGAGCACCAGAAGGTGCCACTGACACCCCGGGAGCACCAGAGGGCGCCACTGACACACTTTCCCCGATATTGAACACTGACACCCGGGAGCACCAGAGGGCGCCACTGACATCCCGGAGCACCAGAGGGCGCCACTGACACCCCGGGAGCACCAGAGGGCGCCACTGACACCCCGGGAGCACCAGAGGGCGCCACTGACATCCTGGGAGCACCAGAGGGCGCCACTGACATCCTGGGAGCACCAGAGGGCGACACTGACACACTTTCCCTGATACTGAACACTGACACCCCGGGAGCACCAGAGGGCGCCACTGACACACTTTCCCTGATACTGAACACTGACACCCAGGAGCACTAGAGGGCGCCACTGACACACTTTCCCTGATACTGAACACTGACACCCCGGGAGCACCAGAGGGTGCCACTGACACACTTTCCCTGATACTGAACACTGACACCCAGGAGCACTAGAGGGCGCCACTGACACACTTTCCCTGATACTGAACACTGACACCCCGGGAGCACCAGAGGGCGCCACTGACACACTTTCCCTGATACTGAACACTGACACCCCGGGAGCACCAGAGAGCGCCACTGACACTTTCCCTGATACTGAACACTGACACCCAGGAGCACTAGAGGGCGCCACTGACACCCCGGGAGCACCAGAGGGCACCACTGACACACAATCCCTGATACTGAACACTGACACCCCGGGAGCACCAGAGGGCGCCAATGACACACTTTCCCTGATACTGAACACTGACACCCCGGGAGCACCAGAGGGCGCCACTGACACACTTTCCCTGATACTGAACACTGACACCCTGGGAGCACCAGAGGGCGCCACTGACACCCCGGGAGCACCAGAGGGCGCCACTGACACACTTTCCCTGATACTGAACACTGACACCCGGGAGCACCAGAGGGCGCCACTGACATCCCGGAGCACCAGAGGGCGCCACTGACACCCCGGGAGCACCAGAGGGCGCCACTGACACCCCGGGAGCACCAGAGGGCGCCACTGACATCCTGGGAGCACCAGAGGGCGCCACTGACATCCTGGGAGCACCAGAGGGCGACACTGACACACTTTCCCTGATACTGAACACTGACACCCCAGGAGCACCAGAGGGCGCCACTGACACACTTTCCCTGATACTGAACACTGACACCCAGGAGCACTAGAGGGCGCCACTGACACACTTTCCCTGATACTGAACACTGACACCCCGGGAGCACCAGAGGGCGCCACTGACACACTTTCCCTGATACTGAACACTGACACCCAGGAGCACTAGAGGGCGCCACTGACACCCCGGGAGCACCAGAGGGCGCCACTGACACACTTTCCCCGATACTGAACACTGACACCCTGGGAGCACCAGAGGGCACCACTGACACACATTCCCTGATACTGAACACTGACACCCCGGGAGCACCAGAGGGCGCCACTGACACCCCGGGAGCACCAGAGGGCGCCACTGACACACATTCCCTGATACTGAACACTGACACCCCGGGAGCACCAGAGGGCGCCACTGACACACTTTCCCTGATACTGAACACTGACACCCCGGGAGCACCAGAGGGCGCCACTGACACACTTTCCCTGATACTGAACACTGACACCCTGGGAGCACCAGAGGGCGCCACTGACACCCCGGGAGCACCAGAGGGCGCCACTGACACACTTTCCCCGATACTGAACACTGACACCCTGGGAGCACCAGAGGGCGCCACTGACACACATTCCCTGATACTGAACACTGACACCCCGGGAGCACCAGAGGGCGCCACTGACACCCCGGGAGCACCAGAGGGCGCCACTGACACACATTCCCTGATACTGAACACTGAGACCCCGGGAGCACCAGAGGGCGCCACTGACACACTTTCCCTGATACTGAACACTGACACCCTGGGAGCACCAGAGGGCGCCACTGACACCCCGGGAGCACCAGAGGGCGCCACTGACACACTTTCCCTGATACTGAACACTGACACCCCGGGAGCACCAGAGGGCGCCACTGACACCCCGGGAGCACCAGAGGGCGCCACTGACACACATTCCCTGATACTGAACACTGACACCCCGGGAGCACCAGAGGGCGCCACTGACACACTTTCCCTGATACTGAACACTGACACCCCGGGAGCACCAGAGGGCGCCACTGACACACTTTCCCTGATACTGAACACTGACAATCCGGGAGCACCAGAGGGCGCCACTGACACACTTTCCCTGATACTGAACACTGACACGCTGGGAGCACCAGAGGGCGCCACTGACACACTTTCCCTGATACTAAACACTGACACCCTGGGAGCACCAGAGGGCGCCACTGACACACTTTCCCCGATACTGAACACTGACACCCCGGGAGCACCAGAGGGCGCCACTGACACACTTTCCCTGATACTGAACACTGACAATCCGGGAGCACCAGAGGGCGCCACTGACACACATTCCCTGATACTGAACACTGACAATCCGGGAGCACCAGAGGGCGCCACTGACACACTTTCCCTGATACTAAACACTGACACCCCGGGAGCACCAGAGGGCGCCACTGACACACTTTCCCTGATACTGAACACTGACACCCCAGGAGCACCAGAGGGCGCCACTGACACACTTTCCCTGATACTAAACACTGACACCCTGGGAGCACCAGAGGGCGCCACTGACACACTTTCCCTGATACTGAACACTGACACCCCGGGAGCACCAGAGGGCGCCACTGACACACTTTCCCTGATACTGAACACTGACACCCGGGAGCACCAGAGGGCGCCACTGACACACTTTCCCTGATACTAAACACTGACACCCTGGGAGCACCAGAGGGCGCCACTGACACACTTTCCCCGATACTGAACACTGACACCCCGGGAGCACCAGAGGGCGCCACTGACACACTTTCCCCGATACTGAACACTGACACCCCGGGAGCACCAGAGGGCGCCACTGACACACTTTCCCTGATACTGAACACTGACACCCCGGGAGCACCAGAGGGCGCCACTGACACACTTTCCCTGATACTGAACACTGACACCCCGGGAGCACCAGAGGGCGCCACTGACACACTTTCCCTGATACTAAACACTGACACCCCGGGAGCACTAGAGGGCGCCACTGACACACTTTCCCCGATACTGAACACTGACACCCCGGGAGCACCAGAGGGCGCCACTGACACACTTTCCCTGATACTGAACACTGACAATCCGGGAGCACCAGAGGGCGCCACTGACACACATTCCCTGATACTGAACACTGACAATCCGGGAGCACCAGAGGGCGCCACTGACACACTTTCCCTGATACTAAACACTGACACCCCGGGAGCACCAGAGGGCGCCACTGACACACTTTCCCTGATACTGAACACTGACACCCCGGGAGCACCAGAGGGCGCCACTGACACACTTTCCCTGATACTAAACACTGACACCCTGGGAGCACCAGAGGGCGCCACTGACACACTTTCCCTGATACTGAACACTGACACCCCGGGAGCACCAGAGGGCGCCACTGACACACTTTCCCTGATACTGAACACTGACACCCCGGGAGCACCAGAGGGCGCCACTGACACACTTTCCCTGATACTGAACACTGACACCCCGGGAGCACCAGAGGGCGCCACTGACACACTTTCCCTGATACTGAACACTGACACCCTGGGAGCACCAGAGGGCGCCACTGACACACTTTCCCCGATACTGAACACTGACACCCCGGGAGCACCAGAGGGCGCCACTGACACACTTTCCCTGATACTGAACACTGACACCCCGGGAGCACCAGAGGGCGCCACTGACACACTTTCCCTGATACTGAACACTGACACCCCGGGAGCACCAGAGGGCGCCACTGACACACTTTCCCCGATACTGAACACTGACACCCGGGAGCACCAGAGGGCGCCACTGACATCCCGGAGCACCAGAGGGCGCCACTGACGCCCCGGGAGCACCAGAGGGCGCCACTGACACCCCGGGAGCACCAGAGGGCGCCACTGACATCCTGGGAGCACCAGAGGGCGCCACTGACATCCTGGGAGCACCAGAGGGCGACACTGACACACTTTCCCTGATACTGAACACTGACACCCCGGGAGCACCAGAGGGCGCCACTGACACACTTTCCCTGATACTGAACACTGACACCCAGGAGCACTAGAGGGCGCCACTGACACACTTTCCCTGATACTGAACACTGACACCCCGGGAGCACCAGAGGGCGCCACTGACACACTTTCCCTGATACTGAACACTGACACCCAGGAGCACTAGAGGGCGCCACTGACACACTTTCCCTGATACTGAACACTGACACCCCGGGAGCACCAGAGGGCGCCACTGACACACTTTCCCTGATACTGAACACTGACACCCCGGGAGCACCAGAGAGCGCCACTGACACTTTCCCTGATACTAAACACTGACACCCTGGGAGCACCAGAGGGCGCCACTGACACCCCGGGAGCACCAGAGGGCACCACTGACACACATTCCCTGATACTGAACACTGACACCCCGGGAGCACCAGAGGGCGCCAATGACACACTTTCCCTGATACTGAACACTGACACCCCGGGAGCACCAGAGGGCGCCACTGACACACTTTCCCTGATACTGAACACTGACACCCTGGGAGCACCAGAGGGCGCCACTGACACCCCGGGAGCACCAGAGGGCGCCACTGACACACTTTCCCCGATACTGAACACTGACACCCGGGAGCACCAGAGGGCGCCACTGACATCCCGGAGCACCAGAGGGCGCCACTGACACCCCGGGAGCACCAGAGGGCGCCACTGACACCCCGGGAGCACCAGAGGGCGCCACTGACATCCTGGGAGCACCAGAGGGCGCCACTGACATCCTGGGAGCACCAGAGGGCGACACTGACACACTTTCCCTGATACTGAACACTGACACCCCGGGAGCACCAGAGGGCGCCACTGACACACTTTCCCTGATACTGAACACTGACACCCAGGAGCACTAGAGGGCGCCACTGACACACTTTCCCTGATACTGAACACTGACACCCCGGGAGCACCAGAGGGCGCCACTGACACACTTTCCCTGATACTGAACACTGACACCCAGGAGCACTAGAGGGCGCCACTGACACCCCGGGAGCACCAGAGGGCGCCACTGACACACTTTCCCCGATACTGAACACTGACACCCTGGGAGCACCAGAGGGCACCACTGACACACATTCCCTGATACTGAACACTGACACCCCGGGAGCACCAGAGGGCGCCACTGACACCCCGGGAGCACCAGAGGGCGCCACTGACACACATTCCCTGATACTGAACACTGACACCCCGGGAGCACCAGAGGGCGCCACTGACACACTTTCCCTGATACTGAACACTGACACCCCGGGAGCACCAGAGGGCGCCACTGACACACTTTCCCTGATACTGAACACTGACACCCTGGGAGCACCAGAGGGCGCCACTGACACACATTCCCTGATACTGAACACTGACACCCCGGGAGCACCAGAGGGCGCCACTGACACACTTTCCCCGATACTGAACACTGACACCCTGGGAGCACCAGAGGGCGCCACTGACACACATTCCCTGATACTGAACACTGACACCCCGGGAGCACCAGAGGGCGCCACTGACACCCCGGGAGCACCAGAGGGCGCCACTGACACACATTCCCTGATACTGAACACTGAGACCCCGGGAGCACCAGAGGGCGCCACTGACACACTTTCCCTGATACTGAACACTGACACCCTGGGAGCACCAGAGGGTGCCACTGACACCCCGGGAGCACCAGAGGGCGCCACTGACACACTTTCCCTGATACTGAACACTGACACCCCGGGAGCACCAGAGGGCGCCACTGACACCCCGGGAGCACCAGAGGGCGCCACTGACACACATTCCCTCATACTGAACACTGACACCCCGGGAGCACCAGAGGGCGCCACTGACACACTTTCCCTGATACTGAACACTGACACCCCGGGAGCACCAGAGGGCGCCACTGACACACTTTCCCTGATACTGAACACTGACAATCCGGGAGCACCAGAGGGCGCCACTGACACACTTTCCCTGATACTGAACACTGACACCCTGGGAGCACCAGAGGGCGCCACTGACACACTTTCCCTGATACTAAACACTGACACCCTGGGAGCACCAGAGGGCGCCACTGACACACTTTCCCCGATACTGAACACTGACACCCCGGGAGCACCAGAGGGCGCCACTGACACACTTTCCCTGATACTGAACACTGACAATCCGGGAGCACCAGAGGGCGCCACTGACACACATTCCCTGATACTGAACACTGACAATCCGGGAGCACCAGAGGGCGCCACTGACACACTTTCCCTGATACTAAACACTGACACCCCGGGAGCACCAGAGGGCGCCACTGACACACTTTCCCTGATACTGAACACTGACACCCCGGGAGCACCAGAGGGCGCCACTGACACACTTTCCCTGATACTAAACACTGACACCCTGGGAGCACCAGAGGGCGCCACTGACACACTTTCCCCGATACTGAACACTGACACCCCGGGAGCACCAGAGGGCGCCACTGACACACTTTCCCCGATACTGAACACTGACACCCCGGGAGCACCAGAGGGCGCCACTGACACACTTTCCCTGATACTGAACACTGACACCCCGGGAGCACCAGAGGGCGCCACTGACACACTTTCCCTGATACTGAACACTGACACCCCGGGAGCACCAGAGGGCGCCACTGACACACTTTCCCTGATACTAAACACTGACACCCCGGGAGCACCAGAGGGCGCCACTGACACACTTTCCCCGATACTGAACACTGACACCCCGGGAGCACCAGAGGGCGCCACTGACACACTTTCCCTGATACTGAACACTGACAATCCGGGAGCACCAGAGGGCGCCACTGACACACATTCCCTGATACTGAACACTGACAATCCGGGAGCACCAGAGGGCGCCACTGACACACTTTCCCTGATACTAAACACTGACACCCCGGGAGCACCAGAGGGCGCCACTGACACACTTTCCCTGATACTGAACACTGACACCCCGGGAGCACCAGAGGGCGCCACTGACACACTTTCCCTGATACTAAACACTGACACCCTGGGAGCACCAGAGGGCGCCACTGACACACTTTCCCTGATACTGAACACTGACACCCCGGGAGCACCAGAGGGCGCCACTGACACACTTTCCCTGATACTGAACACTGACACCCCGGGAGCACCAGAGGGCGCCACTGACACACTTTCCCTGATACTGAACACTGACACCCCGGGAGCACCAGAGGGCGCCACTGACACACTTTCCCTGATACTAAACACTGACACCCTGGGAGCACCAGAGGGCGCCACTGACACACTTTCCCCGATACTGAACACTGACACCCCGGGAGCACCAGAGGGCGCCACTGACACACTTTCCCTGATACTGAACACTGACACCCCGGGAGCACCAGAGGGCGCCACTGACACACTTTCCCTGATACTAAACACTGACACCCCGGGAGCACCAGAGGGCGCCACTGACACACTTTCCCTGATACTGAACACTGACACCCCGGGAGCACCAGAGGGCGCCACTGACACACTTTCCCTGATACTAAACACTGACACCCTGGGAGCACCAGAGGGCGCCACTGACACACTTTCCCCGATACTGAACACTGACACCCCGGGAGCACCAGAGGGCGCCACTGACACACTTTCCCCGATACTGAAGACTGACACCCCGGGAGCACCAGAGGGCGCCACTGACACACTTTCCCTGATACTGAACACTGACACCCCGGGAGCACCAGAGGGCGCCACTGACACACTTTCCCTGATACTGAACACTGACACCCCGGGAGCACCAGAGGGCGCCACTGACACACTTTCCCTGATACTAAACACTGACACCCCGGGAGCACCAGAGGGCGCCACTGACACACTTTCCCCGATACTGAACACTGACACCCCGGGAGCACCAGAGGGCGCCACTGACACACTTTCCCTGATACTGAACACTGACAATCCGGGAGCACCAGAGGGCGCCACTGACACACATTCCCTGATACTGAACACTGACAATCCGGGAGCACCAGAGGGCGCCACTGACACACTTTCCCTGATACTAAACACTGACACCCCGGGAGCACCAGAGGGCGCCACTGACACACTTTCCCTGATACTGAACACTGACACCCCGGGAGCACCAGAGGGCGCCACTGACACACTTTCCCTGATACTAAACACTGACACCCTGGGAGCACCAGAGGGCGCCACTGACACACTTTCCCTGATACTGAACACTGACACCCCGGGAGCACCAGAGGGCGCCACTGACACACTTTCCCTGATACTGAACACTGACACCCCGGGAGCACCAGAGGGCGCCACTGACACACTTTCCCTGATACTGAACACTGACACCCCGGGAGCACCAGAGGGCGCCACTGACACACTTTCCCTGATACTAAACACTGACACCCTGGGAGCACCAGAGGGCGCCACTGACACACTTTCCCCGATACTGAACACTGACACCCCGGGAGCACCAGAGGGCGCCACTGACACACTTTCCCTGATACTGAACACTGACACCCCGGGAGCACCAGAGGGCGCCACTGACACACTTTCCCTGATACTGAACACTGACACCCCGGGAGCACCAGAGGGCGCCACTGACACACTTTCCCTGATACTAAACACTGACACCCTGGGAGCACCAGAGGGCGCCACTGACACACTTTCCCTGATACTGAACACTGACACCCCGGGAGCACCAGAGGGCGCCACTGACACACTTTCCCTGATACTGAACACTGACACCCCGGGAGCACCAGAGGGCGCCACTGACACACTTTCCCTGATACTGAACACTGACACCCCGGGAGCACCAGAGGGCGCCACTGACACACTTTCCCTGATACTAAACACTGACACCCTGGGAGCACCAGAGGGCGCCACTGACACACTTTCCCCGATACTGAACACTGACACCCCGGGAGCACCAGAGGGCGCCACTGACACACTTTCCCTGATACTGAACACTGACACCCCGGGAGCACCAGAGGGCGCCACTGACACACTTTCCCTGATACTGAACACTGACACCCCGGGAGCACCAGAGGGCGCCACTGACACACTTTCCCTGATACTAAACACTGACACCCCGGGAGCACCAGAGGGCGCCACTGACACACTTTCCCCGATACTGAACACTGACACCCCGGGAGCACCAGAGGGCGCCACTGACACACTTTCCCTGATACTAAACACTGACACCCCGGGAGCACCAGAGGGCGCCACTGACACACTTTCCCCGATACTGAACACTGACACCCCGGGAGCACCAGAGGGTGCCACTGACACACATTCTTGATTATTATAGTGGCGCCCTCTGGTGCTCCCGGGGTGTCGGATTCTGCACTTTAATTCTCGGCAGTGATGTTGCGGTGTGTACTCAGGTGTGTTGGGGGGAGGGGAGGGGGCGGGTTCAGGTGATGTCATAGGCAGGTAGTATGGAGGGGGAGGGGGAATTTCGCGCACAGTAACAAGTACAGACCGGCAGATTCTTATCTCTCCCGGTGGGGGAGGGGTCGGGAATAATAAGCCCATTGTGTGAATGTTGGGGGGGAGGGGGGGATAAGAGTTACAAAGTAACAGAGGTAACTATGGAAAGGATTCCCCCCTCCCCCCCTCCTCCCCCCCCCCCCGTCACCTCTGATCAGTTCTCCTGTAAATCCAATCCTGTACCAAAAAGAAGCCCTCCCTATATACTGATGGGAAATCTCTTCCCCTCTATACACATCCAATGTCCCCTTTGTATCATCATTTTAGACCACAGCTGTAGTACCCTTACCATAAAGACCCCCTCCCTGATGTCCCCTTTGCATTGTGTTTAGAATTACAGCCACAACACTCTTACCATAAAGACCCCCTCCCTATACTGATGGCAAATCTTCCCTCCTTTCTCATATCATAGGCCATTGTTTTTGGAACCACAGCTATAGTTGCTCCTACTGTAAAGATCCCCTCCTCATACTGCTCTATACACACACGTCATGCCCCCTACAGCGCTCTTACCCTAAAGAGCTCCTCCCCAGAAAATCTCCCTTTCCTCCATACACACGATATGTCCCCTTCGTATTCTCTTTACAATTACTGCTGCAGCGCTCTTACCAGTAAGAACCCCTCCCTCTGCTGATAGGAAATCTCCTTACCTCCATACACATCTGAAGTCTCCTTCGTATCGTCATTATGACCCCAGCTACAGCGCTCTTACCATAAAGAACCCCTTACTATACCGATGGGAAATCTCCTTTCCTCCATACATATGTGGTGACTTTGGGGTCACAGCTACAGCGCTCTTACTGGAAAGAACCCCTCCCTCCTCTTATAACACTCCCCCCCCAGGTGGGCCCCGAGCCACCAGCTACAACCTGCAATTCCCAATCCAGAAGCCGAACTCCGTATACAAGAGGGGGAGGTGCCTAATCTGGGTTACATCCCAGAGGGGAGGAGCTCCAGGAAAAATCCCGGAACAGGATTATTAGTTCCACCCGGATAATGAAACTGAAATATTTGATAGGAGGAAAGATTTCCCAACGTGGAGGACAACATACCGTCACCTACCTCAGCCCCACCCTCAATCTCAGCCACACCCTCAACCTCAGCCACACCCTCATCCTCAGCCCCACCCTCAACCTCAGCCCCACCCTCATCCTCAGCCACACCCTCAACCTCAGCCACTCCCTCATCCTCAGCCACACCCTCATCCTCAGCCCCACCCTCAACCTCAGCCCCAGCCTCAACCTCAGCCACACCCTCATCCTCAGCCCCACCCTCAACCTCAGCCACACCCTCATCTTCAGCCCCACCCTCAACCTCAGCCACGCCCTCATCCTCAGCCACACCCTCATCCTCAGCCACACCCTCATCCTCAGCCCCACCCTCAACCTCAGCCACACCCTCAACCTCAGCCCCACCCTCAACCTCAGCCACACCCTCATCCTCAGCCCCACCCTCAATCTCAGCCACACCCTCAACCTCAGCCACACCCTCAACCTCAGCCACTCCCTCATCCTCAGCCACACCCTCATCCTCAGCCCCACCCTCAACCTCAGCCCCAGCCTCAACCTCAGCCACACCCTCATCCTCAGCCCCACCCTCAACCTCAGCCACACCCTCATCTTCAGCCCCACCCTCAACCTCAGCCACGCCCTCATCCTCAGCCACACCCTCATCCTCAGCCACACCCTCATCCTCAGCCCCACCCTCAACCTCAGCCACACCCTCAACCTCAGCCCCACCCTCAACCTCAGCCACACCCTCATCCTCAGCCCCACCCTCAATCTCAGCCACACCCTCAACCTCAGCCACACCCTCAACCTTAGCCACACCCTCATCCTCAGCCCCACCCTCAATCTCAGCCACACCCTCAACCTCAGCCACACCCTCAACCTCAGCCCCACCCTCAACCTCAGCCCCACCCTCATCCTCAGCCACACCCTCAACCTCAGCCACTCCCTCATCCTCAGCCACACCCTCATCCTCAGCCCCACCCTCAACCTCAGCACCACCCTCATCCTCAGCCCCACCCTCAACCTCAGCCCCACCCTCAACCTCAGCCACACCCTCATCTTCAGCCCCACCCTCAACCTCAGCCACACCCTCATCCTCAGCCACACCCTCATCCTCAGCCCCACCCTCAACCTCAGCCACACCCTCAACCTCAGCCCCACCCTCAACCTCAGCCACACCCTCATCCTCAGCCCCACCCTCAACCTCAGCCACACCCTCATCCTCAGCCCCACCCTCAACCTCAGACCCACCCTCAACCTCAGCCCCACCCTCATCCTCAGCCCCACCCTCAACCTCAGCCACACACCCCCCTCCCATATACAAAGCCAGCTCTATAGAAATGTGGTGTGGAGGAACTCAAGTGTCCTGCACAGAGCCCTGAACACTACTGAACACTACTTAACCCTACTGAACCCTACTGAACACTACTGAACCCTACTGAACACTACAGAACACTACTGAACACTACTGAACCCTACTGAACACTACAGAACACTACTGAACACTACTGTACCCTACTGAACCCTACTGAACACTACTGAACCCTACTGAACACTACAGAACACTACTGAACACTACTGAACCCTACTGAACACTACAGAACACTACTGAACACTACTGTACCCTACTGAACCCTACTGAACACTACTGAACCCTACTGAACACTACTGTACCCTACTGAACCCTACTGAACACTACTGAACCCTACTGAACACTACTGAACCCTACTGAACACTACTGAACCCTACTGAACACTACTGAACCCTACTGAACACTACTGAACCCTACTGAACACTAGTGATGAGCCGAACACCCCCGGGTTCGGTTCGCACCAGAACCCGCGAACGGACCGAAAGTTCGAACGAACATTAGAACCCTATTAAATACAATGGATGCGAACGTTCGAATTCTAAAGTGCTAATTATAACGACTATTATGCATGTTATTGTCCTAAAAAGGGTTTGGGAACCCGGGTTCTGCACCAGGGGACATGTATCAATGCAAAAAGAAGTTTTAAAAACGGTCGTTTTTCGGGAGCAGTCATTTTAATGATGCATAAAGTGAAAAAAAAAAGTCAAATATTCCTTTAAATATCGTACCTGGGGGGTGTCTAAAGTATGCCTGTGAAGTGCCACGTGTTTCCCGTGTTTAGAACTGTCCCTGCACAAAATGACACTTCTAAAGGAAAAAAAAGCCATTTAAAACTGCTTGCGGCTTTAATGTAATGTCTGGTCCCGGTAATATGGATGAAATTCTTTAAGAAAAATGGCATAGCTACCCCATGACCCCCCCCCCCCCCTACCCCAGCCCATTACCAGCCCCTTTGGGTCTTGTATGGATATTAAGGGGAACCCCGCACATAAAATAAAAAAGGCCCTATATACTCTGAACAGCCGTATACAGGCGGTGCATACAAGACAGGGACTGTAGGTTTGTTCTTATGTAGAGTCTGTTTGTAATTTTGAACAGGTACATTGTTGAAGTGTAGCTCCAGCCCAAAAATCTATTTTTAAACTTTTTGGAAAACATAGGTAAGGGTTATCACCCCTGTAACATTTGTTTTGCTGTCTGTGCCCCTGTTCAGAACATTTCACCTCACTTTCCGTCCCAATGACAACTGTTTTTGAAATGTGGTGTTTTTCTTGAAACAAGGATTGCTGATAAAGCATCAGTACAGAGGAGACACCTTTCTCCCATATTTATTCTTACAGGAGAGAATTTTCCTTCCTAGTGGTAGATTTCCTCTCACTTCCTGTTGTCTTCTTGCGTTTGCAAGTAGGAGTCGTTTGTAAGTTGGATGTTTGAAAGTAGGGACCTGCCGTATATACTCTGCAGAAATAGGCCCCTTAGTTGTTGGTGTTGGCACAACACTGTAAGCACTCAGTTACTCTTGGTTGGTGCTGGAACGCCCTGCTGTCAACTATTATATCAGGAATTTTAATTACATATAATTGTTGAACAGTGGTAGTAAAAATTGGGCCTTTGATGGTGGTGCTGGTGCCACAACACTGTAAGCCCTGACAGTTACTCTTGGTTGGTGCAGCAATGGGCCCTGCTGTGAATTATTAGATCAAGAATTGTAATTACATGCCCCTGTTGAACAGGGGCTGAAAAATTGGGCCTTAGGCACTGGTGGCACAACACTGCAACCCCTCACAGATACTGTACTTGGAGCACAGCAATGAGCCCTGTTGCAAAGTATTGCTTCAAAAATTGTAATGACACACCCCTGTTAAACAGGGGCTGAAAAATTGGGCCTTAGGCACTGGTGGCACAACACTGCAACTCCTCACAGATACTGTACTTGGAGCACAGCAATGAGCCCTGTTGCAAAGTATTGCTTCAAAAATTGTAATTACACGCCCCTGTTAAACAGGGGCTGAAAAATTGGGCGTTAGGCACTGGTGGCGGCACCCATAAACAAAAATGATCTTACAAGCTATCATCATCAATCGTATCATTGAGGACTCGGAGGAGGAGGATAGCCAGTCAACATAACAGCACAGGCACTCAGCATCAGCATCAGTCTTGAAGGGATGTGACATGTTAAAATCAATTAGTCTGTTATATCAGCATCAGGTGTGTGGTAGCTGGTGGTGATCCAAGACTGGTTCATCTTGATGAAAGTCAGTCGATCAACCGAGTCGGTGGACAGGCGCACCCTGTGATCCGTGACAAATCCTCCAGCAGCACTGAATGTGCGTTCCGAAAGAACGCTGGATGCAGGACAGGCCAGTAGCTCAATTGCATACTGTGCAAGCTCTGGCCAGTGATCCATCCTCAAGACCCAGTAAGCCAGAGGATTTTCGGTGGGGAAGGTGTCCAAGTCTGACCTTGCCCCTAGATATTCCTGCACCATGTTTATCAGACGCTGGCGATGGTTGCTGGAACCGATCATACTTTGGGGCTGCGGACTAAAGAATTGTCTGAACGCATCGGTCAGACGGCCACCTTCCCCACCGCTCCTTCTTTGACTGGCCGAAGCCTCAGCAACTCGTTGTCCAGGACCAGGAGTTTGCAACCTCCCAGTCTCTGGGAACGCGTTGCACAGACCTTTCTGCAAGGCCTCCCGGAGTTGTCTCATCCTCTGCTCCCTCTGCGACGGTAACATAAGGTCCGCAACCTTACCCTTGTACCGTGGATCAAGGAGAGTGGCCAGCCAGTAATGGTCCCTCTCCTTGATCCGAAGAATACGAGGATCCTTCCGCAGACTTTGCAGGATCAGGGAGGCCATGCAGCGTAGGTTTGCTGAGGCATTCGCTCCGGAGTCCTCTGGGTCACTAAGGACGACATGATCCGCAGCCACCTCCTCCCAGCCACGTACAAGTCCACTGGTTTCTTGGGACTGTAAATCATCCCTAAAAGACTGCTGCTGATGATGGTGAGTGCCAGCCTCCACCTCCATGCTGACACAATCCTCCTCCTCCTCCTCCTCCTCCTCCTCCTCCTCCTCTTCCTGTGCGATGGGTGGGACAGAAGGAACACTGTCTGGGTAAAGGGGGCCTTGAGAGGCAAGGAAGTCCTCCTCTTCCTGCCTCTGTTCTGCCTCAAGTGCCCTGTCCATTATTCCACGCAGCGTGTGCTCCAACAGGTGGACAAGAGGTACAGTGTCACTGATGCATGCACTGTCACTGCTCACCATCCTCGTGGCCTCCTCAAATGGTGCCAGGACAGTGCATGCATCCCTGATCATGCCCCACTGGCGTGGAGAAAAAAAACCAAGCTCCCCTGACCCTGTCCTGGTGCCGTAGTCGCACAGGTACTCATTGATGGCCCTCTGCTGCGTGTGCAGCCGCTGCAGCATGGCCAACGTTGAGTTCCACCTGGTGGGCATGTCACATATAAGGCGGTTCTTGGGCAGGTTCAACTCCTTTTGCAGCTCAGCCAGGCGAGCACTGGCATTATAAGATCTGCGGAAATGCACACAGACTTTCCTGGCCTGCCTCAGGACATCCTGTAAGCCCGGGTACCTGCCCAAGAAGCGCTGCACCACCAGGTTAAGGACGTGAGCCACACAGGGCACATGGGTCAGTTGTCCCTGTCGGAGGGCGGAGAGGAGGTTGGTGCCATTGTCGCAAACCACCATTCCTGGCTTAAGCTGGCGTGGCGTCAACCACCTCTCGGCCTGGCCCTGCAGAGCAGACAGGACCTCTGCCCCAGTGTGGCTTCTGTCCCCCAAACACACCAGCGCAAGCACGGCATGGCATCTTTTTGCCTGCGTACTTGCGTAGCCCCGTGAACGGCTACGGAGCACCGCTGGTTCATAGGACAAACCACAGGAAGAGGCCATGGAGGAAGAAGAAGAGGAGGGGGTGGAGGAGAGAGGTGTGTCACAACCAGTAGTAGCATTTTGGAGGCGTGGCGGTGGGACAACCTCCAACACTACTGCACCTTGTCCTGAATCCTTCCCAGCTGCCAAAAGAGTGACCCAATGGGCCGTGAAAGAAAGGTAACGTCCCTGTCCATGCCTGCTGGACCATGAGTCAGCGGTAATATGCACCTTACCGCTGACCGCCCTGTCCAGCGAGGCCAAGACATTGCCTTCCACATGCCGGTAGAGAGCCGGAATAGCCTTCCGTGAGAAAAAGTGGCGTTTGGGAACCTGCCACTGAGGAACCGCACATTGCACAAACTCACGGAAGGGGGCCGAGTCTACCAACTGAAAAGGCAGCAGTTGAAGCGCTAGCAATTTAGCCAAGCTAGCATTCAACCGCTGGGCATGTGGATGGCTGGGAGTGAACTTCTTTCGACGGTCCAGCAGCTGGGGCAGGGAAATTTGCCTGCTAGAATCGGACGTCGGTGTACTGCTAGCAGAGTGGGCGCAAGTACTTGGCTGTGACACACCTAATTCTACACCTTCATTCCTCTCAGTGCATGTTTCAGAGAGGACTGAAGTTATAGTGGGGTTGGAGATCCCAGCTGATGCGGTGCAAGGAGAGGTCCGCTTTGTTCTTTGGTGTGGGTCTTTGAGGTAGGCTTGCCAACGAGCTGCATGGCAGGTCAACATATGTCTGGTCAGGCATGTGGTACCCAAGCGGCTGATGTTTTGGCCACGCGATATACGCTTGAGACATATGTTGCAAACAGCAGCTGTGCGATCTGATGCACTAGCCTCAAAAAAGGCTCACACCAAAGAACTTTTTGAATGACGGGCAGAGGCAGCGCCCTGCACAGGCGGAGCTCTGCGGTGTGATTCCGTCGGTGTACTGCCCTTACGCTGGCCACCAAAGGGCATCCTGCCTCGTTGGAGATGTGCCTCCTCCTCATCCTCCTCCTCCTCCTCTCTCCTATTAGGCACCCACGTGGAGTCAGTGACCTCATCATCCCCTCCCTCCTCATCACTGGAGCCAATCTGGCAGTATGCTGCAGCTGCTGGAACATGACTGCCAGATTGGTGTCCTTCTTGAGCATCCCCTCTGTCTGCTCTCACGCTACTGCCTTCCTCTAGCTGGGTTTCATCATCAGACCCTTCGAAACGCTGGGCATCCTCCTGGAGCATGTACCCAACACTGTGCTGAAACAGTTCGGGGGACTCCTCAGGAGGAGGACATGGTGGGTCTAGGGAAGGAGTGACTGATGATGAGTCTGACATTGATACCAGGGAAGAGGACGCTTTGGCAGCTGCTTTGCCAGTACCCTGAGCCTGGGTGAGAGAGGATGAGGAGGAGGAGGAGGGCTTGGTCATCCACTCTACCAAGTCTTCGGCATGATGTGGCTCAACATGTCCAGCTGCCGAAAAGAAGGACAAGCGTGTCCCATGGCCATGTGCTGATGACAATGCACCGCGTCCACGACCAGCACTGTTGCCCCCAGACACAGAGCCTGCTTGCCCTCTTTTATTGCCTCCTGACTGTCTGCCTCTCCTTGTTTGCCTTCCAGACATTCTAATAGATGGCCTGCAGGGAGATGGGAAAAAAGCAATAAGGGCTACCTTCAGGTGTCCTTCTCTGTCCCTTGAAACAAGGACTTGCAGAGTGAAATAAACTGACACTCTCCCTACCTACAGTTTTCTGTCCCTAGAAAAAATGTTTTTTTTAATCACAATATAACACAAGGACAATTCACTCACTGTCCTTCCAGGTCCCTGGAAACAAGGACTTGCAGAGTGAAAGAAACTGACACTGTCCCTACCTACAGTTTTCTGTCCCTAGAATAAATGTTTTTTTTAAGCACACTATAGCACAAGGACAATTCAGTCACTGTCCTTACAGGTCCCTGGAAACAAGGACTTGCAGAGTGAAAGAAAAAAAACACTCTCCCTACCTACAGTTTTCTGTCCCTAGAAAAAATGTTTTTTTTAATCACAATATAACACAAGGACAATTCACTCACTGTCCTTCCAGGTCCCTGGAAACAAGGACTTGCAGAGTGAAATAAACTGACACTCTCCCTACCTACAGTTTTCTGTCCCTAGAATAAATGTTTTTTTTAAGCACAATATAGCACAAGGACAATTCAGTCACTGTCCTTACAGGTCCCTGGAAACAAGGACTTGCAGAGTGAAAGAAAAAAAACACTCTCCCTACCTACAGTTTTCTGTCCCTAGAAAAAATGTTTTTTTTAATCACAATATAACACAAGGACAATTCACTCACTGTCCTTCCAGGTCCCTGGAAACAAGGACTTGCAGAGTGAAAGAAACTGACACTGTCCCTACCTACAGTTTTCTGTCCCTAGAATAAATGTTTTTTTTAAGCACACTATAGCACAAGGACAATTCAGTCACTGTCCTTCCAGGTCCCTGGAAACAAGGACTTGCAGAGTGAAATAAACTGACACTCTCCCTACCTACAGTTTTCTGTCCCTAGAATAAATGTTTTTTTTAAGCACAATATAGCACAAGGACAATTCAGTCACTGTCCTTACAGGTCCCTGGAAACAAGGACTTGCAGAGTGAAAGAAAAAAAACACTCTCCCTACCTACAGTTTTCTGTCCCTAGAAAAAATGTTTTTTTTAATCACAATATAACACAAGGACAATTCACTCACTGTCCTTCCAGGTCCCTGGAAACAAGGACTTGCAGAGTGAAATAAACTGACACTCTCCCTACCTACAGTTTTCTGTCCCTAGAATAAATGTTTTTTTTAATCACAATATAGCACAAGGACAATTCAGTCACTGTCCTTCCAGGTCCCTGGAAACAAGGACTTGCAGAGTGAAATAAACTGACACTCTCCCTACCTACAGTTTTCTGTCCCTAGAATAAATGTTTTTTTTAATCACAATATAGCACAAGGACAATTCAGTCACTGTCCTTCCAGGTCCCTGGAAACAAGGACTTGCAGAGTGAAATAAACTGACACTCTCCCTACCTACAGTTTTCTGTCCCTAGAATAAATGTTTTTTTTAAGCACAATATAGCACAAGGACAATTCACTCACTGTCCTTCCAGGTCCCTGGAAACAAGGACTTGCAGAGTGAAAGAAACTGACACTGTCCCTACCTACAGTTTTCTGTCCCTAGAATAAATGTTTTTTTTAATCACAATATAGCACAAGGACAATTCAGTCACTGTCCTTCCAGGTCCCTGGAAACAAGGACTTGCAGAGTGAAATAAACTGACACTCTCCCTACCTACAGTTTTCTGTCCCTAGAATAAATGTTTTTTTTAATCACAATATAGCACAAGGACAATTCAGTCACTGTCCTTCCAGGTCCCTGGAAACAAGGACTTGCAGAGTGAAATAAACTGACACTCTCCCTACCTACAGTTTTCTGTCCCTAGAATAAATGTTTTTTTTAATCACAATATAGCACAAGGACAATTCAGTCACTGTCCTTCCAGGTCCCTGGAAACAAGGACTTGCAGAGTGAAATAAACTGACACTCTCCCTACCTACAGTTTTCTGTCCCTAGAATAAATGTTTTTTTTAATCACAATATAGCACAAGGACAATTCAGTCACTGTCCTTCCAGGTCCCTGGAAACAAGGACTTGCAGAGTGAAAGAAACTGACACTGTCCCTACCTACAGTTTTCTGTCCCTAGAATAAATGTTTTTTTTAAGCACACTATAGCACAAGGACAATTCAGTCACTGTCCTTCCAGGTCCCTGGAAACAAGGACTTGCAGAGTGAAATAAACTGACACTCTCCCTACCTACAGTTTTCTGTCCCTAGAATAAATGTTTTTTTTAATCACAATATAGCACAAGGACAATTCAGTCACTGTCCTTCCAGGTCCCTGGAAACAAGGACTTGCAGAGTGAAAGAAACTGACACTCTCCCTACCTACAGTTTTCTGTCCCTAGAATAAATGTTTTTTTAAGCACAATATAGCACAAGGACAATTGACTCACTGTCCTTCCAGGTCCCTGGAAACAAGGACTTGCAGAGTGAAAGAAACTGACACTGTCCCTACCTACAGTTTTCTGTCCCTAGAATAAATGTTTTTTTTAAGCACACTATAGCACAAGCACAAAACACACTGACACTCTCCCTACCTATCCTTCTCTTTCCCTAAACTAAAGGAATCCAGGTTAAGCAAGAAAGAAATAACAGTCACTGTCCCTGCCTATGCTGCTCTATCCCTGCTCCGGAACACACTACACTAGGCCGCCGTGCTGGCGGCCTTTTATAGTGTGGGGCGTGTACTAAACACCCTCAGCAATAATTGGCCACAGGCATCCTGCCTGTGGCCAATCATTGCTCTCCTCGCTGCCGGCGCTGTGATTGGCCAAGCATGCGGGGTCACAGTGCATGCTTGGCCAATCACAGCGCCTGGATGACACTGCGATGGCGTAGTGCATTGTGGGCCGTTCGCGTCACTCGAATTTGGCGCGAACGGCCCAAATCGTTCGATCTTCGTCGAACGATCGAACAGCCGATGTTCGAGTCGAACGTATGTTCGACTCGAACACGAAGCTCATCCCTACTGAACACTACAGAACACTACTGAACACTACTGAACCCTACTGAACACTACTGAACCCTACTGAACCTGACTGAACACTACTGAACACTACTGAACCCTACTGAACATTACTGAACATTACTGAACCCTACTGAACACTACTGAACCCTACTGAAAATTACTGAACACTACTGAACACTACTGAACACTACTGAACCCTACTGTACCCTACTGAACACTACTGAACACTACTGAACCCTACTGAACACTACTGAACACTACTGAACCCTACTGAACCTGACTGAACACTACTGAACACTACTGAACCCTACTGAACATTACTGAACCCTACTGAACCTGACTGAACACTACTGAACACTACTGAACCCTACTGAACATTACTGAACCCTACTGAACACTACTGAACCCTACTGAACCTGACTGAACACTACTGAACACTACTGAACACTACTGAACCCTACTGAACATTACTGAACCCTACTGAACACTACTGAACCCTACTGAACCTGACTGAACACTACTGAACACTACTGAACACTACTGAACACTACTGTACCCTACTGAACACTACTGAACACTACTGAACCCTACTGAACACTACTGAACACTACTGAACCCTACTGAACCTGACTGAACACTACTGAACACTACTGAACCCTACTGAACATTACTGAACCCTACTGAACCTGACTGAACACTACTGAACACTACTGAACCCTACTGAACATTACTGAACACTACTGAACCCTACTGAACCTGACTGAACACTACTGAACACTACTGAACACTACTGAACCCTACTGAACATTACTGAACCCTACTGAACACTACTGAACCCTACTGAACATTACTGAACACTACTGAACACTACTGAACACTACTGAACATTACTGAACACTACTGTACCCTACTGAACACTACTGAACACTACTGAACCCTACTGAACACTACTGAACATTACTGAACACTACTGTACCCTACTGAACACGACTGAACCCTACTGAACAATACTGAACACTACTGAACCCTACTGAACACTACTGAACCCTACTGAACACTACTGAACACTACTGAACTTTACTGAACACTACTGAACACTACTGAACCCTACTGAACACTACTGAACCCTACTGAACACGACTGAACACTACTGAACCCTACTGAACACTACTGAACACTACTGAACACTACTGAACCCTACTGAACACTACTGAACACTACTGAACATTACTGAACACTACTGTACCCTACTGAACACTACTGAACACTACTGAACCCTACTGAACACTACTGAACACTACTGAACATTACTGAACACTACTGTACCCTACTGAACACTACTGAACACTACTGAACACTACTGAACTTTACTGAACACTACTGAACACTGCTGAACCCTACTGAACACTACTGAACCCTAATGAACACTACTGAACACTACTGAACACTACTGAACACTACTGAACCCTACTGAACACTACTGAACACTACTGAACATTACTGAACACTACTGTACCCTACTGAACACTACTGAACACTACTGAACCCTACTGAACACTACTGAACACTACTGAACATTACTGAACACTACTGTACCCTACTGAACACTACTGAACACTACTGAACCCTACTGAACACTACTGAACACTACTGAACTTTACTGAACACTACTGAACACTACTGAACCCTACTGAACACTACTGAACCCTACTGAACACTACTGAACACTACTGAACCCTACTGAACACTACTGAACACTACTGAACCCTACTGAACACTACTGAACACTACTGAACATTACTGAACACTACTGTACCCTACTGAACACTACTGAACACTACTGAACCCTACTGAACACTACTGAACACTACTGAACATTACTGAACACTACTGTACCCTACTGAACACTACTGAACACTACTGAACCCTACTGAACACTACTGAACACTACTGAACATTACTGAACACTACTGTACCCTACTGAACACTACTGAACCCTACTGAACAATACTGAACACTACTGAACCCTACTGAACCCTACTGAACACTACTGAACACTACTGAACATTACTGAACACTACTGAACAATACTGAACCCTACTGAACACTACTGAACACTACTGAACACTACTGTACCCTACTGAACACTACTGAACACTACTGAACCCTACTGAACACTACTGAACACTACTGAACATTACTGAACACTACTGTACCCTACTGAACACTACTGAACACTACTGAACCCTACTGAACACTACTGAACATTACTGAATACTACTGTACCCTACTGAACACTACTGAACCCTACTGAACAATACTGAACACTACTGAACCCTACTGAACCCTACTGAACACTACTGAACACTACTGAACACTACTGAACATTACTGAACACTACTGAACAATACTGAACCCTACTGAACACTACTGAACACTACTGAACCCTACTGAACACTACTGAACCCTACTGAACATTACTGAACACTACTGAACCCTACTGAACACTACTGAACCCTACTGAACACTACCGAACACTACTGAACCCTACTGAACACTAATGAACCCAACTGAACACTACTGAACACTACTGAACATTACTGAACACTACTGAACACTACTGAACACTACTGAACACTACTAAACCCTACTGAACACTACTGAACACTACTGAACATTACTGAACACTACTGTACCCTACTGAACACTACTGAACCCTACTGAACACTACTGAACACTACTGAACATTACTGAACACTACTGTACCCTACTGAACACTACTGAACCCTACTAAACCTGACTGAACCCTACTGAACACTACTGAACACTACTGAACACTACTGAACATTACTGAACACTACTGAACAATACTGAACCCTACTGAACACTACTGAACACTACTGAACCCTACTGAACCCTACTGAACACTACTGAACACTACTGAACCCTACTGAACACTACTGAGCAGAGCACTACTGAACCCTACTGAACACTACTGAACACTACTGAACACTACTAAATCCTACTGAACACTACTGAACCCTACTGAACACTACTGAACACTATTGAACACTACTGAACCCTACTGAACACTACTGAACACTACTAAACTCTACTGAACACTACTGAACCCTACTGAACACTACTGAACACTACTGAACCCTACTGAACACTACTGAACACTACTGAAAACTACTGAACCCTACTGAACACTACTGAACACTACTGAACACTACTGAACACTCTTAAACCCTACTGAACCCTACTGAACACTACTGAACACTACTGAACACTCTTAAACCCTACTGAACACTACTGAACCCTACTGAACACTACTGAACCCTACTGAACACTACTGAACACTACTAAACCCTACTGAACCCTACTGAACCCTTCTGAACACTACTGAACCCTACTGAACACTACTGAACCCTACTGAACACTACTGAACACTACTGAACACTACTAAACCCTACTGAACCCTACTGAACACTACTGAACACTACTGAACACTCTTAAACCCTACTGAACACTACTGAACCCTACTGAACACTACTGAACACTACTGAACCCTACTGAACACTACTGAACACTACTAAACCCTACTGAACACTAGGGATGAGCTTCGTGTTCGAGTCGAACATACGTTCGACTCGAACATCGGCTGTTCGATCGTTCGACGAAGATCGAACGATTTGGGCCGTTCGCGCCAAATTCGAGTGACGCGAACGGCCCACAATGCACTACGCCATCGCAGTGTCATCCAGGCGCTGTGATTGGCCAAGCATGCACTGTGACCCTGCATGCTTGGCCAATCACAGCGCCGGCAGCGAGGAGAGCAATGATTGGCCACAGGCAGGATGCCTGTGGCCAATTATTGCTGAGGGTGTTTAGTACACGCCCCACACTATAAAAGGCCGCCAGCACGGCGGCCTAGTGTAGTGTGTTCCGGAGCAGGGATAGAGCAGCATAGGCAGGGACAGTGACTTTTATTTCTTTCTTGCTTAACCTGGATTCCTTTAGTTTAGGGAAAGAGAAGGATAGGTAGGGAGATTGTCAGTGTGTTTTGTGCTTGTGCTATAGTGTGCTTAAAAAAAACATTTTTTCTAGGGACAGAAAACTGTAGGTAGGGAGAGTGTCAGTTTCTTTCACTGTGCAAGTCCTTGTTTCTAGGGACCTGGAAGGACAGTGAGTGAATTCTCCTTGTGCTATATTGTGCTTAAAAAAATCATTTTTTCTAGGGACAGAAAACTGTAGGTAGGGAGAGTGTCAGTTTCTTTCACTGTGCAAGTCCTTGTTTCTAGGGACCTGGAAGGACAGTGAGTGAATTCTCCTTGTGCTATATTGTGCTTAAAAAAAACATTTTTTCTAGGGACAGAAAACTGTAGGTAGGGAGAGTGTCAGTTTCTTTCACTGTGCAAGTCCTTGTTTCTAGGGACCTGGAAGGACAGTGAGTGAATTCTCCTTGTGCTATATTGTGCTTAAAAAAAACATTTTTTCTAGGGACAGAAAACTGTAGGTAGGGAGAGTGTCAGTTTCTTTCACTGTGCAAGTCCTTGTTTCCAGGGACCTGGAAGGACAGTGAGTGAATTCTCCTTGTGCTATATTGTGCTTAAAAAAAACATTTTTCTAGGGACAGAAAACTGTAGGTAGGGAGAGTGTCAGTTTCTTTCACTGTGCAAGTCCTTGTTTCTAGGGACCTGGAAGGACAGTGAGTGAATTCTCCTTGTGCTATATTGTGCTTAAAAAAAACATTTTTTCTAGGGACAGAAAACTGTAGGTAGGGAGAGTGTCAGTTTCTTTCACTGTGCAAGTCCTTGTTTCCAGGGACCTGGAAGGACAGTGAGTGAATTCTCCTTGTGCTATATTGTGCTTAAAAAAAACATTTTTTCTAGGGACAGAAAACTGTAGGTAGGGAGAGTGTCAGTTTCTTTCACTGTGCAAGTCCTTGTTTCCAGGGACCTGGAAGGACAGTGAGTGAATTCTCCTTGTGCTATATTGTGCTTAAAAAAAACATTTTTTCTAGGGACAGAAAACTGTAGGTAGGGAGAGTGTCAGTTTCTTTCACTGTGCAAGTCCTTGTTTCTAGGGACCTGGAAGGACAGTGAGTGAATTCTCCTTGTGCTATATTGTGCTTAAAAAAACATTTTTTCTAGGGACAGAAAACTGTAGGTAGGGAGAGTGTCAGTTTCTTTCACTGTGCAAGTCCTTGTTTCCAGGGACCTGGAAGGACAGTGAGTGAATTCTCCTTGTGCTATATTGTGCTTAAAAAAAACATTTTTTCTAGGGACAGAAAACTGTAGGTAGGGAGAGTGTCAGTTTCTTTCACTGTGCAAGTCCTTGTTTCCAGGGACCTGGAAGGACAGTGAGTGAATTCTCCTTGTGCTATATTGTGCTTAAAAAAAACATTTTTTCTAGGGACAGAAAACTGTAGGTAGGGAGAGTGTCAGTTTCTTTCACTGTGCAAGTCCTTGTTTCTAGGGACCTGGAAGGACAGTGAGTGAATTCTCCTTGTGCTATATTGTGCTTAAAAAAAACATTTTTTCTAGGGACAGAAAACTGTAGGTAGGGAGAGTGTCAGTTTCTTTCACTGTGCAAGTCCTTGTTTCTAGGGACCTGGAAGGACAGTGAGTGAATTCTCCTTGTGCTATATTGTGCTTAAAAAAAACATTTTTTCTAGGGACAGAAAACTGTAGGTAGGGAGAGTGTCAGTTTCTTTCACTGTGCAAGTCCTTGTTTCTAGGGACCTGGAAGGACAGTGAGTGAATTCTCCTTGTGCTATATTGTGCTTAAAAAAAACATTTTTTCTAGGGACAGAAAACTGTAGGTAGGGAGAGTGTCAGTTTCTTTCACTGTGCAAGTCCTTGTTTCCAGGGACCTGGAAGGACAGTGAGTGAATTCTCCTTGTGCTATATTGTGCTTAAAAAAAACATTTTTTCTAGGGACAGAAAACTGTAGGTAGGGAGAGTGTCAGTTTCTTTCACTGTGCAAGTCCTTGTTTCTAGGGACCTGGAAGGACAGTGAGTGAATTCTCCTTGTGCTATATTGTGCTTAAAAAAAACATTTTTTCTAGGGACAGAAAACTGTAGGTAGGGAGAGTGTCAGTTTCTTTCACTGTGCAAGTCCTTGTTTCTAGGGACCTGGAAGGACAGTGAGTGAATTCTCCTTGTGCTATATTGTGCTTAAAAAAAACATTTTTTCTAGGGACAGAAAACTGTAGGTAGGGAGAGTGTCAGTTTCTTTCACTGTGCAAGTCCTTGTTTCCAGGGACCTGGAAGGACAGTGAGTGAATTCTCCTTGTGCTATATTGTGCTTAAAAAAAACATTTTTTCTAGGGACAGAAAACTGTAGGTAGGGAGAGTGTCAGTTTCTTTCACTGTGCAAGTCCTTGTTTCCAGGGACCTGGAAGGACAGTGAGTGAATTCTCCTTGTGCTATATTGTGCTTAAAAAAAACATTTTTTCTAGGGACAGAAAACTGTAGGTAGGGAGAGTGTCAGTTTCTTTCACTGTGCAAGTCCTTGTTTCCAGGGACCTGGAAGGACAGTGAGTGAATTCTCCTTGTGCTATAGTGTGCTTAAAAAAAACATTTTTTCTAGGGACAGAAAACTGTAGGTAGGGAGAGTGTCAGTTTCTTTCACTGTGCAAGTCCTTGTTTCCAGGGACCTGGAAGGACAGTGAGTGAATTCTCCTTGTGCTATATTGTGCTTAAAAAAAACATTTTTTCTAGGGACAGAAAACTGTAGGTAGGGAGAGTGTCAGTTTCTTTCACTGTGCAAGTCCTTGTTTCCAGGGACCTGGAAGGACAGTGAGTGAATTCTCCTTGTGCTATATTGTGCTTAAAAAAAACATTTTTTCTAGGGACAGAAAACTGTAGGTAGGGAGAGTGTCAGTTTCTTTCACTGTGCAAGTCCTTGTTTCTAGGGACTGGGAAGGACAGTGAGTGAATTCTCCTTGTGCTATAGTGTGCTTAAAAAAAACATTTTTTCTAGGGACAGAAAACTGTAGGTAGGGAGAGTGTCAGTTTCTTTCACTGTGCAAGTCCTTGTTTCTAGGGACTGGGAAGGACAGTGAGTGAATTCTCCTTGTGCTATAGTGTGCTTAAAAAAAACATTTTTTCTAGGGACAGAAAACTGTAGGTAGGGAGAGTGTCAGTTTCTTTCACTGTGCAAGTCCTTGTTTCTAGGGACAGGGAAGGACAGTGAGTGAATTCTCCTTGTGCTATATTGTGCTTAAAAAAAACATTTTTTCTAGGGACAGAAAACTGTAGGTAGGGAGAGTGTCAGTTTCTTTCACTGTGCAAGTCCTTGTTTCTAGGGACCTGGAAGGACAGTGAGTGAATTCTCCTTGTGCTATATTGTGCTTAAAAAAAACATTTTTTCTAGGGACAGAAAACTGTAGGTAGGGAGAGTGTCAGTTTCTTTCACTGTGCAAGTCCTTGTTTCTAGGGACCTGGAAGGACAGTGAGTGAATTCTCCTTGTGCTATATTGTGCTTAAAAAAATCATTTTTTCTAGGGACAGAAAACTGTAGGTAGGGAGAGTGTCAGTTTCTTTCACTGTGCAAGTCCTTGTTTCAAGGGACAGAGAAGGACACCTGAAGGTAGCCCTTATTGCTTTTTTCCCATCTCCCTGCAGGCCATCTATTAGAATGTCTGGAAGGCAAACAAGGAGAGGCAGACAGTCAGGAGGCAATAAAAGAGGGCAAGCAGGCTCTGTGTCTGGGGGCAACAGTGCTGGTCGTGGACGCGGTGCATTGTCATCAGCACATGGCCATGGGACACGCTTGTCCTTCTTTTCGGCAGCTGGACATGTTGAGCCACATCATGCCGAAGACTTGGTAGAGTGGATGACCAAGCCCTCCTCCTCCTCCTCATCCTCTCTCACCCAGGCTCAGGGTACTGGCAAAGCAGCTGCCAAAGCGTCCTCTTCCCTGGTATCAATGTCAGACTCATCATCAGTCACTCCTTCCCTAGACCCACCATGTCCTCCTCCTGAGGAGTCCCCCGAACTGTTTGAGCACAGTGTTGGGTACATGCTCCAGGAGGATGCCCAGCGTTTCGAAGGGTCTGATGATGAAACCCAGCTACAGGAAGGCAGTAGGGTGAGAGCAGACAGAGGGGATGCTCAAGAAGGACACCAATCTGGCAGTCATGTTCCAGCAGCTGCAGCATACTGCCAGATTGGCTCCAGTGATGAGGAGGGAGGGGATGATGAGGTCACTGACTCCACGTGGGTGCCTAATAGGAGAGAGGAGGAGGAGGATGAGGAGGAGGCACATCTCCAACGAGACAGGATGCCCTTTGGTGGCCAGCGTAAGGGCAGTACACCGACGGAATCACACCGCAGAGCTCCGCCTGTGCAGGGCGCTGCCTCTGCCCGTCATTCAAAAAGTTCCTTGGTGTGGGCCTTTTTTGAGGCTAGTGCATCAGATCGCACAGCTGCTGTTTGCAACATATGTCTCAAGCGTATATCGCGTGGCCAAAACATCAGCCGCTTGGGTACCACATGCCTGACCAGACATATGTTGACCTGCCATGCAGCTCGTTGGCAAGCCTACCTCAAAGACCCACACCAAAGAACAAAGCGGACCTCTCCTTGCACCGCATCAGCTGGGATCTCCAACCCCACTATAACTTCAGTCCTCTCTGAAACATGCACTGAGAGGAATGAAGGTATAGAATTAGGTGTGTCACAGCCAAGTACTTGCGGCCACTCTGCTAGCAGTACACCGACGTCCGATTCTAGCAGGCAAATTTCCCTGCCCCAGCTGCTGGACCGTCGAAAGAAGTTCACTCCCAGCCATCCACATGCCCAGCGGTTGAATGCTAGCTTGGCTAAATTGCTAGCGCTTCAACTGCTGCCTTTTCAGTTGGTAGACTCGGCCCCCTTCCGTGAGTTTGTGCAATGTGCGGTTCCTCAGTGGCAGGTTCCCAAACGCCACTTTTTCTCACGGAAGGCTATTCCGGCTCTCTACCGGCATGTGGAAGGCAATGTCTTGGCCTCGCTGGACAGGGCGGTCAGCAGTAAGGTGCATATTACCGCTGACTCATGGTCCAGCAGGCATGGACAGGGACGTTACCTTTCTTTCACGGCCCATTGGGTCACTCTTTTGGCAGCTGGGAAGGATGCAGGACAAGGTGCAGTAGTGTTGGAGGTTGTCCCACCGCCACGCCTCCAAAATGCTACTACTGGTTGTGACACACCTCTCTCCTCCACCCCCTCCTCTTCTTCTTCCTCCATGGCCTCTTCCTGTGGTTTGTCCTATGAACCAGCGGTGCTCCGTAGCCGTTCACGGGGCTACGCAAGTACGCAGGCAAAAAGATGCCATGCCGTGCTTGCGCTGGTGTGTTTGGGGGACAGAAGCCACACTGGGGCAGAGGTCCTGTCTGCTCTGCAGGGCCAGGCCGAGAGGTGGTTGACGCCACGCCAGCTTAAGCCAGGAATGGTGGTTTGCGACAATGGCACCAACCTCCTCTCCGCCCTCCGACAGGGACAACTGACCCATGTGCCCTGTGTGGCTCACGTCCTTAACCTGGTGGTGCAGCGGTTCTTGGGCAGGTACCCGGGCTTACAGGATGTCCTGAGGCAGGCCAGGAAAGTCTGTGTGCATTTCCGCAGATCTTATAATGCCAGTGCTCGCCTGGCTGAGCTGCAAAAGGAGTTGAACCTGCCCAAGAACCGCCTTATATGTGACATGCCCACCAGGTGGAACTCAACGTTGGCCATGCTGCAGCGGCTGCACACGCAGCAGAGGGCCATCAATGAGTACCTGTGCGACTACGGCACCAGGACAGGGTCAGGGGAGCTTGGTTTTTTTTCTCCACGCCAGTGGGGCATGATCAGGGATGCATGCACTGTCCTGGCACCATTTGAGGAGGCCACGAGGATGGTGAGCAGTGACAGTGCATGCATCAGTGACACTGTACCTCTTGTCCACCTGTTGGAGCACACGCTGCGTGGAATAATGGACAGGGCACTTGAGGCAGAACAGAGGCAGGAAGAGGAGGACTTCCTTGCCTCTCAAGGCCCCCTTTACCCAGACAGTGTTCCTTCTGTCCCACCCATCGCACAGGAAGAGGAAGAGGAGGAGGAGGAGGAGGAGGAGGAGGATTGTGTCAGCATGGAGGTGGAGGCTGGCACTCAGCATCATCAGCAGCAGTCTTTTAGGGATGATTTACAGTCCCAAGAAACCAGTGGACTTGTACGTGGCTGGGAGGAGGTGACTGCGGATCATGTCGTCCTTAGTGACCCAGAGGACTCCGGAGCGAATGCCTCAGCAAACCTACGCTGCATGGCCTCCCTGATCCTGCAAAGTCTGCGGAAGGATCCTCGTATTCTTCGGATCAAGGAGAGGGACCATTACTGGCTGGCCACTCTCCTTGATCCACGGTACAAGGGTAAGGTTGCGGACCTTATGTTACCGTCGCAGAGGGAGCAGAGGATGAGACAACTCCGGGAGGCCTTGCAGAAAGGTCTGTGCAACGCGTTCCCAGAGACTGGGAGGTTACAAACTCCTGGTCCAGGACAACGAGTTGCTGAGGCTTCGGCCAGTCAAAGAAGGAGCGGTGGGGAAGGTGGCCGTCTGACCGATGCGTTCAGACAATTCTTTAGTCCGCAGCCCCAAAGTATGATTGGTTCCAGCAACCATCGCCAGCGTCTGATAAACATGGTGCAGGAATATCTAGGGGCAAGGTCAGACTTGGACACCTTCCCCACCGAAAATCCTCTGGCTTACTGGGTCTTGAGGATGGATCACTGGCCAGAGCTTGCACAGTATGCAATTGAGCTACTGGCCTGTCCTGCATCCAGCGTTCTTTCGGAACGCACATTCAGTGCTGCTGGAGGATTTGTCACGGATCACAGGGTGCGCCTGTCCACCGACTCGGTTGATCGACAGACTTTCATCAAGATGAACCAGTCTTGGATCACCACCAGCTACCACACACCTGATGCTGATATAACAGACTAATTGATTTTAACATGTCACGTCCCTTCAAGACTGATGCTGATGATGAGTGCCTGTGCTGTTATGTTGACTGGCTATCCTCCTCCTCCGAGTCCTCAATGATACGATTGATGATGATAGCTTGGAAGATCATTTTTGTTTATGGGTGCCGCCACCAGTGGCTAAGGCCCAATTTTTCAGCCCCTGTTTTACAGGGGCGTGTACTTACAATTTTTTTAGCAATAATTTGCCATAGGGCTCATTGCTGTGCTCCAAGTACAGTATCTGTGAGGGGTTGTAGTGTTGTGCCACCAGTGCCTAAGGCCCAATTTTTCAGCCCCTGTTTAACAGGGGCGTGTCATTACAATTTTTGAAGCAATACTTTGCAACAGGGCTCATTGCTGTGCTCCAAGTACAGTATCTGTGAGGGGTTGTAGTGTTGTGCCACCAGTGCCTAAGGCCCAATTTTTCAGCCCCTGTTCAACAGGGGCATGCAATTACAATTCTTGATGTAATAATTCACAGCAGGGCCCATTCCTGCACCCACCAAGAGTAAGTCTGAGGGCTTACAGTGTTGTGGCAACGCCACCACCACCACCACCACGAAAGGCCCAATTTTTCAGCCACTGTTCAAAAGGGGCATGTAATTACAATTCTTGATCTAATAATTCACAGCAGGGCCCATTGCTGCACCCACCAAGAGTAACTGTCAGGGCTTACAGTGTTGTGGCACCAGCACCACCATCAAAGGCCCAATTTTTACTACCACTGTTCAACAATTATATGTTATTACAATTCCTGATATAATAGTTGACAGCAGGGCGTTCCAGCACCAACCAAGAGTAACTGTGAGTGCTTACAGTGTTGTGCCAACACCAACAACTAAGGGGCCTATTTCTGCAGAGTATATACGGCAGGTCCCTACTTTCAAACATCCAACTTACAAACGACTCCTACTTGCAAACGAAAGAAGACAACAGGAAGTGAGAGGAAATCTACCCCTTGGAAGGAAAATTCTCTCCTGTAAGAATAAATATGGGAGAAAGGTGTCTCCTCTGTACTGATGCTTTATCAGCAATCCTTGTTTCAAGAAAAACACCACATTTCAAAAACAGTTGTCATTGGGACGGAAAGTGAGGTGAAATGTTCTGAACAGGGGCACAGACAGCAAAACAAATGTTACAGGGGTGATAACCCTTACCTATGTTTCCCAAAAAGTTTAAAAATAGATTTTTGGGCTGGAGCTACAGTTCAACAATGTACCTGTTCAAAATGACAAACACATTCTACATAAGAACAAACCTACAGTCCCTGTCTTGTATGCACCGCCTGTATACGGCTGTTCAGAGTATATAGGGCCTTTTTTATTTCATGTGCGGGGTTCCCCTTAATATACATACAAGACCCAAAGGGGCTGGTAATGGGCTGGGGTAGGGGGGGGGGGGTCATGGGGTAGCTATGCCATTTTTCTTAAAGATTTTCATCCATATTACCGGGACCAGACATTACATTAAAGCCGCAAGAAGTTTTAAATGGCTTTTTTTTTCCTTTAGAAGTGTCATTTTGTGCAGGGACAGTTCTAAACACGGGAAACACGTGGCACTTCACAGGCATACTTTAGACACCCCCCAGGTACGATATTTAAAGGAATATTTGACTTTTTTTTTTCACTTTATGCATCATTAAAATGACTGCTCCCGAAAAACGACCGTTTTTAAAACTTCTTTTTGCATTGATACATGTCCCCTGGTGCAGAACCCGGGTTCCCAAACCCTTTTTAGGACAATAACATGCATAATAGTTGTTATAATTAGCACTTTAGAATTCGAACGTTCGCATCCATTGTATTTAATAGGGTTCTAATGTTCGTACGAACTTTCGGTCTGTTCGCGGGTTCTGGTGCGAACCGAACCCGGGGGTGTTCGGCTCATCACTACTGAACACTACTGAACCCTACTGAACACTACTGAGCAGTACTGAACACTAGTGAACCCTACTGAACACTACAGAACACTACTGAACACTACTGAACACTACTGAACATTACTGAACCCTACTGAACACTACTGAACCCTACTGAACCCTACTGAACACTACTGAACCCTACTGAACACTACTGAACACTACTAAACCCTACTGAACACGACTGACCACTACTGAACCCTACTGAACACTACTGAACATTACTGAGCAGTACTGAACACTACTGAACCCTACTGAACACTACAGAACACTACTGAACACTACTGAACATTACTGAACCCTACTGAACACTACTGAACACTACTGAACCCTACTGAACACTAATGAACACTACTGAACACTACTAAACCCTACTGAACACGACTGACCACTACTGAACCCTACTGAACACTACTGAACATTACTGAACCCTACTGAACCCTACTGAACACTACTGAACACTACTAAACCCTACTGAACACTACTGAACCCTACTGAATACTACTGAGCAGTACTGAACACTACTGAACCCTACTGAACACTACAGAACACTACTGAACACTACTGAACACTACTGAACATTACTGAACCCTACTGAACACTACTGAACACTACTGAACCCTACTGAACACTACTGAACCCTACTGAACACTACAGAACACTACTGAACACTACTGAACCCTACTGAACACTACTGAACCCTACTGAACACTACTAAACCCTACTGAACACTACTGAACCCTACTGAACCCTACTGAACACTACTGAACCCTACTGAACACTACAGAACACTACTGAACACTACTGAACCCTACTGAACCTGACTGAACACTACTGAACACTACTGAACCCTACTGAACATTACTGAACCCTACTGAACCTGACTGAACACTACTGAACACTACTGAACCCTACTGAACATTACTGAACCCTACTGAACACTACTGAACCCTACTGAACCTGACTGAACACTACTGAACACTACTGAACCCTACTGAACATTACTGAACCCTACTGAACACTACTGAACCCTACTGAACATTACTGAACACTACTGAACACTACTGAACACTACTGAACATTACTGAACACTACTGTACCCTACTGAACACTACTGAACCCTACTGAACACTACTGAACACTACTGAACATTACTGAACACTACTGTACCCTACTGAACACTACTGAACCCTACTGAACAATACTGAACACTACTGAACCCTACTGAACACTACTGAACACTACTGAACCCTACTGAACACTACTGAACACTACTGAACTTTACTGAACACTACTGAACAGTACTGAACCCTACTGAACACTACTGAACCCTACTGAACACGACTGAACACTACTGAACCCTACTGAACACTACTGAACACTACTGAACACTACTGAACATTACTGAACACTACTGTACCCTACTGAACACTACTGAACACTACTGAACCCTACTGAACACTACTGAACACTACTGAACATTACTGAACACTACTGTACCCTACTGAACACTACTGAACACTACTGAACACTACTGAACTTTACTGAACACTACTGAACACTACTGAACACTACTGAACCCTAATGAACACTACTGAACACTACTGAACACTACTGAACACTACTGAACTTTACTGAACACTACTGAACACTACTGAACACTACTGAACCCTAATGAACACTACTGAACACTACTGAACACTCCTGAACACTACTGAACCCTACTGAACACTACTGAACACTACTGAACATTACTGAACACTAGGGATGAGCTCGGTGTTCAAGTCGAACATACGTTCAACTCGAACATCGGCTGTTCGATCGTTCGACGAAGATCGAACGATTTGGGCCGTTCGCGCCTAATTCGAGTGACGCGAACGGCCCACAATGCACTACGCCATCGCAGTGTCATCCAGGCGCTGTGATTGGCCAAGCATGCACTGTGACCCCCGCATGCTTGGCCAATCACAGCGCCGGCAGCGAGGAGAGCAATGATTGGCCACAGGCAGGATGCCTGTGGCCAATTATTGCTGAGGGGGTTTAGTACACGCCCCACACTATAAAAGGCTGCCAGCACGGCGGCCTAGTGTAGTGTGTTCCGGAGCAGGGAAAGAGAAGCATAGGCAGGGACAGTGACATTTATTTTTTCTTGCTTAACCTGGATTCCTTTAGTTTAGGGAAAGAGAAGGATAGGTAGGGAGAGTGTCAGTGTGTTTTACTGTACGAATCCTTGTTTCTAGGGACAGGGAAGGACAGTGAGGGAAATTCTCCTTGTGCTATAGTGTGCTTTAAAAAAACCTTTTTTCTAGGGACAGAAAAGTATAGGTAGGGAGAGTGTCAGTGTGTTTTACTGTACGAATCCTTGTTTCTAGGGACAGGGAAGGACAGTGAGGGAAATTCTCCTTGTGCTATAGTGTGCTTTAAAAAAACATTTTTTCTAGGGACAGAAAACTATAGGTAGGGAGAGTGTCAGTGTGTTTTACTGTACGAATCCTTGTTTCTAGGGACAGGGAAGGACAGTGAGGGAAATTCTCCTTGTGCTATAGTGTGCTTTAAAAAAACCTTTTTTCTAGGGACAGAAAACTATAGGTAGGGAGAGTGTCAGTGTGTTTTACTGTACGAATCCTTGTTTCTAGGGACAGGGAAGGACAGTGAGGGAAATTCTCCTTGTGCTATAGTGTGCTTTAAAAAAACCTTTTTTCTAGGGACAGAAAACTATAGGTAGGGAGAGTGTCAGTGTGTTTTACTGTACGAATCCTTGTTTCTAGGGACAGGGAAGGACAGTGAGGGAAATTCTCCTTGTGCTATAGTGTGCTTTAAAAAAACCTTTTTTCTAGGGACAGAAAACTATAGGTAGGGAGAGTGTCAGTGTGTTTTACTGTACGAATCCTTGTTTCTAGGGACAGGGAAGGACAGTGAGGGAAATTCTCCTTGTGCTATAGTGTGCTTTAAAAAAAACCTTTTTTCTAGGGACAGAAAACTATAGGTAGGGAGAGTGTCAGTGTGTTTTACTGTACGAATCCTTGTTTCTAGGGACAGGGAAGGACAGTGAGGGAAATTCTCCTTGTGCTATAGTGTGCTTTAAAAAAACCTTTTTTCTAGGGACAGAAAACTATAGGTAGGGAGAGTGTCAGTGTGTTTTTACTGTACGAATCCTTGTTTCTAGGGACAGGGAAGGACAGTGAGGGAAATTATCCTTGTGCTATAGTGTGCTTTAAAAAAAACCTTTTTTCTAGGGACAGAAAACTATAGGTAGGGAGAGTGTCAGTGTGTTTTACTGTACGAATCCTTGTTTCTAGGGACAGGGAAGGACAGTGAGGGAAATTCTCCTTGTGCTATAGTGTGCTTTAAAAAAACCTTTTTTCTAGGGACAGAAAACTATAGGTAGGGAGAGTGTCAGTGTGTTTTACTGTACGAATCCTTGTTTCTAGGGACAGGGAAGGACAGTGAGGGAAATTCTCCTTGTGCTATAGTGTGCTTTAAAAAAAACTTTTTTCTAGGGACAGAAAACTATAGGTAGGGAGAGTGTCAGTGTGTTTTACTGTACGAATCCTTGTTTCTAGGGACAGGGAAGGACAGTGAGGGAAATTCTCCTTGTGCTATAGTGTGCTTTAAAAAAACCTTTTTTCTAGGGACAGAAAAACTATAGGTAGGGAGAGTGTCAGTGTGTTTTACTGTACGAATCCTTGTTTCTAGGGACAGGGAAGGACAGTGAGGGAAATTCTCCTTGTGCTATAATGTGCTTTAAAAAAACCTTTTTTCTAGGGACAGAAAACTATAGGTAGGGAGAGTGTCAGTGTGTTTTACTGTACGAATCCTTGTTTCTAGGGACAGGGAAGGACAGTGAGGGAAATTCTCCTTGTGCTATAGTGTGCTTTAAAAAAAACTTTTTTTCTAGGGACAGAAAACTATAGGTAGGGAGAGTGTCAGTGTGTTTTACTGTACGAATCCTTGTTTCTAGGGACAGGGAAGGACAGTGAGGGAAATTCTCCTTGTGCTATAGTGTGCTTTAAAAAAAACTTTTTTCTAGGGACAGAAAACTATAGGTAGGGAGAGTGTCAGTGTGTTTTACTGTACGAATCCTTGTTTCTAGGGACAGGGAAGGACAGTGAGGGAAATTCTCCTTGTGCTATAGTGTGCTTTAAAAAAAACTTTTTTCTAGGGACAGAAAACTATAGGTAGGGAGAGTGTCAGTGTGTTTTTACTGTACGAATCCTTGTTTCTAGGGACAGGGAAGGACAGTGAGGGAAATTCTCCTTGTGCTATAGTGTGCTTTAAAAAAAACTTTTTTCTAGGGACAGAAAACTATAGGTAGGGAGAGTGTCAGTGTGTTTTACTGTACGAATCCTTGTTTCTAGGGACAGGGAAGGACAGTGAGGGAAATTCTCCTTGTGCTATAGTGTGCTTTAAAAAAAAACTTTTTCTAGGGACAGAAAACTATAGGTAGGGAGAGTGTCAGTGTGTTTTACTGTACCAATCCTTGTTTCTAGGGACAGGGAAGGACAGTGAGGGAATTCTCCTTGTGCTATAGTGTGCTTTAAAAAAACCTTTTTTCTAGGGACAGAAAACTATAGGTAGGGAGAGTGTCAGTGTGTTTTACTGTACGAATCCTTGTTTCTAGGGACAGGGAAGGACAGTGAGGGAAATTCTCCTTGTGCTATAGTGTGCTTTAAAAAAACCTTTTTTCTAGGGACAGAAAACTATAGGTAGGGAGAGTGTCAGTGTGTTTTACTGTACGAATCCTTGTTTCTAGGGACAGGGAAGGACAGTGAGGGAAATTCTCCTTGTGCTATAGTGTGCTTTAAAAAAACCTTTTTTCTAGGGACAGAAAACTATAGGTAGGGAGAGTGTCAGTGTGTTTTACTGTACGAATCCTTGTTTCTAGGGACAGGGAAGGACAGTGAGGGAAATTCTCCTTGTGCTATAGTGTGCTTTAAAAAAAACTTTTTTCTAGGGACAGAAAACTATAGGTAGGGAGAGTGTCAGTGTGTTTTACTGTACGAATCCTTGTTTCTAGGGACAGGGAAGGACAGTGAGGGAAATTCTCCTTGTGCTATAGTGTGCTTTAAAAAAACCTTTTTTCTAGGGACAGAAAACTATAGGTAGGGAGAGTGTCAGTGTGTTTTACTGTACGAATCCTTGTTTCTAGGGACAGGGAAGGACAGTGAGGGAAATTCTCCTTGTGCTATAGTGTGCTTTAAAAAAACCTTTTTTCTAGGGACAGAAAACTATAGGTAGGGAGAGTGTCAGTGTGTTTTACTGTACGAATCCTTGTTTCTAGGGACAGGGAAGGACAGTGAGGGAAATTCTCCTTGTGCTATAGTGTGCTTTAAAAAAACCTTTTTTCTAGGGACAGAAAACTATAGGTAGGGAGAGTGTCAGTGTGTTTTACTGTACGAATCCTTGTTTCTAGGGACAGGGAAGGACAGTGAGGGAAATTCTCCTTGTGCTATAGTGTGCTTTAAAAAAACCTTTCTTCTAGGGACAGAAAACTATAGGTAGGGAGAGTGTCAGTGTGTTTTACTGTACGAATCCTTGTTTCTAGGGACAGGGAAGGACAGTGAGGGAAATTCTCCTTGTGCTATAGTGTGCTTTAAAAAAACCTTTTTTCTAGGGACAGAAAACTATAGGTAGGGAGAGTGTCAGTGTGTTTTACTGTACGAATCCTTGTTTCTAGGGACAGGGAAGGACAGTGAGGGAAATTCTCCTTGTGCTATAGTGTGCTTTAAAAAAACCTTTTTTCTAGGGACAGAAAAACTATAGGTAGGGAGAGTGTCAGTGTGTTTTACTGTACGAATCCTTGTTTCTAGGGACAGGGAAGGACAGTGAGGGAAATTCTCCTTGTGCTATAGTGTGCTTTAAAAAAACCTTTTTCTAGGGACAGAAAACTATAGGTAGGGAGAGTGTCAGTGTGTTTTACTGTACGAATCCTTGTTTCTAGGGACAGGGAAGGACAGTGAGGGAAATTCTCCTTGTGCTATAGTGTGCTTTAAAAAAACCTTTTTTCTAGGGACAGAAAACTATAGGTAGGGAGAGTGTCAGTGTGTTTTACTGTACGAATCCTTGTTTCTAGGGACAGGGAAGGACAGTGAGGGAAATTCTCCTTGTGCTATAGTGTGCTTTAAAAAAACCTTTTTTCTAGGCACAGAAAACTATAGGTAGGGAGAGTGTCAGTGTGTTTTACTGTACGAATCCATGTTTCTAGGGACAGGGAAGGACAGTGAGGGAAAATTCTCCTTGTGCTATAGTGTGCTTTAAAAAAAACCCTTTTTTCTAGGGACAGAAAACTATATGTAGGGAGAGTGTCAGTGTGTTTTACTGTACGAATCCTTGTTTCTAGGGACAGGGAAGGACAGTGAGGGAAATTCTCCTTGTGTTATAGTGTGCTTTAAAAAAAACCTTTTTTCTAGGGACAGAAAACTATAGGTAGGGAGAGTGTCAGTGTGTTTTACTGTACGAATCCTTGTTTCTAGGGACAGGGAAGGACAGTGAGGGAAATTCTCCTTGTGCTATAGTGTGCTTTAAAAAAACCTTTTTTCTAGGGACAGAAAACTATAGGTAGGGAGAGTGTCAGTGTGTTTTACTGTACGAATCCTTGTTTCTAGGGACAGGGAAGGACAGTGAGGGAAATTCTCCTTGTGCTATAGTGTGCTTTAAAAAAAACTTTTTTCTAGGGACAGAAAACTATAGGTAGGGAGAGTGTCAGTGTGTTTTACTGTACGAATCCTTGTTTCTAGGGACAGGGAAGGACAGTGAGGGAAATTCTCCTTGTGCTATAGTGTGCTTTAAAAAAAACTTTTTTCTAGGGACAGAAAACTATAGGTAGGGAGAGTGTCAGTGTGTTTTACTGTACGAATCCTTGTTTCTAGGGACAGGGAAGGACAGTGAGGGAAATTCTCCTTGTGCTATAGTGTGCTTTAAAAAAAACCTTTTTTCTAGGGACAGAAAACTATAGGTAGGGAGAGTGTCAGTGTGTTTTACTGTACGAATCCTTGTTTCTAGGGACAGGGAAGGACAGTGAGGGAAATTCTCCTTGTGCTATAGTGTGCTTTAAAAAAACCTTTTTTCTAGGGACAGAAAACTATAGGTAGGGAGAGTGTCAGTGTGTTTTACTGTACGAATCCTTGTTTCTAGGGACAGGGAAGGACAGTGAGGGAAATTCTCCTTGTGCTATAGTGTGCTTTAAAAAAACCTTTTTTCTAGGGACAGAAAACTATAGATAGGGAGAGTGTCAGTGTGTTTTACTGTACGAATCCTTGTTTCTAGGGACAGGGGAAGGACAGTGAGGGAAATTCTCCTTGTGCTATAGTGTGCTTTAAAAAAACCTTTTTTCTAGGGACAGAAAACTATAGGTAGGGAGAGTGTCAGTGTGTTTTACTGTACGAATCATTGTTTCTAGGGACAGGGAAGGACAGTGAGGGAAATTCTCCTTGTGCTATAGTGTGCTTTAAAAAAACCTTTTTTCTAGGGACAGAAAACTATAGGTAGGGAGAGTGTCAGTGTGTTTTACTGTACGAATCCTTGTTTCTAGGGACAGGAAGGACAGTGAGGGAAATTCTCCTTGTGCTATAGTGTGCTTTAAAAAAAACCTTTTTTCTAGGGACAGAAAACTATAGGTAGGGAGAGTGTCAGTGTGTTTTACTGTACGAATCCTTGTTTCTAGGGACAGGGAAGGACAGTGAGGGAAATTCTCCTTGTGCTATAGTGTGCTTTAAAAAAACCTTTTTTCTAGGGACAGAAAACTATAGGTAGGGAGAGTGTCAGTGTGTTTTTACTGTACGAATCCTTGTTTCTAGGGACAGGGAAGACAGTGAGGGAAATTCTCCTTGTGCTATAGTGTGCTTTAAAAAAACTTTTTTCTAGGGACAGAAAACTATAGGTAGGGAGAGTGTCAGTGTGTTTTACTGTACGAATCCTTGTTTCTAGGGACAGGGAAGACAGTGAGGGAAATTCTCCTTGTGCTATAGTGTGCTTTAAAAAAACCTTTTTTCTAGGGACAGAAAACTATAGGTAGGGAGAGTGTCAGTGTGTTTTACTGTACGAATCCTTGTTTCTAGGGACAGGGAAGGACAGTGAGGGAAATTCTCCTTGTGCTATAGTGTGCTTTAAAAAAACCTTTTTTCTAGGGACAGAAAACTATAGGTAGGGAGAGTGTCAGTGTGTTTTACTGTACGAATCCTTGTTTCTAGGGACAGGGAAGGACAGTGAGGGAAATTCTCCTTGTGCTATAGTGTGCTTTAAAAAAACCTTTTTTCTAGGGACAGAAAACTATAGGTAGGGAGAGTGTCAGTGTGTTTTACTGTACGAATCCTTGTTTCTAGGGACAGGGAAGGACAGTGAGGGAAATTCTCCTTGTGCTATAGTGTGCTTTAAAAAAACCTTTTTTCTAGGGACAGAAAACTATAGGTAGGGGAGAGTGTCAGTGGTGTTTTACTGTACGAATCCTTGTTTCTAGGGACTGGGAAGGACAGTGAGGGAAATTCTCCTTGTGCTATAGTGTGCTTTAAAAAAACCTTTAGGTAGGGAGAGTGTCAGTGTGTTTTACTGTACGAATCCTTGTTTCTAGGGACAGGGAAGGACAGTGAGGGAAATTCTCCTTGTGCTATAGTGTGCTTTAAAAAAACCTTTTTTCTAGGGACAGAAAACTATAGGTAGGGAGAGTGTCAGTGTGTTTTACTGTACGAATCCTTGTTTCTAGGGACAGGGAAGGACAGTGAGGGAAATTCTCCTTGTGCTATAGTGTGCTTTAAAAAAAACTTTTTTCTAGGGACAGAAAACTATAGGTAGGGAGAGTGTCAGTGTGTTTTACTGTACGAATCCTTGTTTCTAGGGACAGGGAAGGACAGTGAGGGAAATTCTCCTTGTGCTATAGTGTGCTTTAAAAAAAACTTTTTTCTAGGGACAGAAAACTATAGGTAGGGAGAGTGTCAGTGTGTTTTACTGTACGAATCCTTGTTTCTAGGGACAGGGAAGGACAGTGAGGGAAATTCTCCTTGTGCTATAGTGTGCTTTAAAAAAACCTTTTTTCTAGGGACAGAAAACTATAGGTAGGGAGAGTGTCAGTGTGTTTTACTGTACGAATCCTTGTTTCTAGGGACAGGGAAGGACAGTGAGGAAAATTCTCCTTGTGCTATAGTGTGCTTTAAAAAAAAACTTTTTCTAGGGACAGAAAACTATAGGTAGGGAGAGTGTCAGTGTGTTTTACTGTACGAATCCTTGTTTCTAGGGACAGGGAAGGACAGTGAGGGAAATTCTCCTTGTGCTATAGTGTGCTTTAAAAAAACCTTTTTTCTAGGGACAGAAAACTATAGGTAGGGAGAGTGTCAGTGTGTTTTACTGTACGAATCCTTGTTTCTAGGGACAGGGAAGGACAGTGAGGGAAATTCTCCTTGTGCTATAGTGTGCTTTAAAAAAACCTTTTTTCTAGGGACAGAAAACTATAGGTAGGGAGAGTGTCAGTGTGTTTTACTGTACGAATCCTTGTTTCTAGGGACAGGGAAGGACAGTGAGGGAAATTCTCCTTGTGCTATAGTGTGCTTTAAAAAAACCTTTTTTCTAGGGACAGAAAACTATAGGTAGGGAGAGTGTCAGTGTGTTTTACTGTACGAATCCTTGTTTCTAGGGACAAGGAAGGACAGTGAGGGAAATTCTCCTTGTGCTATAGTGTGCTTTAAAAAAACCTTTTTTCTAGGGACAGAAAACTATAGGTAGGGAGAGTGTCAGTGTGTTTTACTGTACGAATCCTTGTTTCTAGGGACAGGGAAGGACAGTGAGGGAAATTCTCCTTGTGCTATAGTGTGCTTTAAAAAAACCTTTTTTCTAGGGACAGAAAACTATAGGTAGGGAGAGTGTCAGTGTGTTTTACTGTATGAATCCTTGTTTCTAGGGACAGGGAAGGACAGTGAGGGAAATTCTCCTTGTGCTATAGTGTGCTTTAAAAAAACCTTTTTTCTAGGGACAGAAAACTATAGGTAGGGAGAGTGTCAGTGTGTTTTACTGTACGAATCCTTGTTTCTAGGGACAGGGAAGGACAGTGAGGGAAATTCTCCTTGTGCTATAGTGTGCTTTAAAAAAAACTTTTTTCTAGGGACAGAAAACTATAGGTAGGGAGAGTGTCAGTGTGTTTTACTGTACGAATCCTTGTTTCTAGGGACAGGGAAGGACAGTGAGGGAAATTCTCCTTGTGCTATAGTGTGCTTTAAAAAAAACTGTTTTCTAGGGACAGAAAACTATAGGTAGGGAGAGTGTCAGTGTGTTTTACTGTACGAATCCTTGTTTCTAGGGACAGGGAAGGACAGTGAGGGAAATTCTCCTTGTGCTATAGTGTGCTTTAAAAAAAACTTTTTTCTAGGGACAGAAAACTATAGGTAGGGAGAGTGTCAGTGTGTTTTACTGTACGAATCCTTGTTTCTAGGGACAGGGAAGGACAGTGAGGGAAATTCTCCTTGTGCTATAGTGTGCTTTAAAAAAACCTTTTTTCTAGGGACAGAAAACTATAGGTAGGGAGAGTGTCAGTGTGTTTTACTGTACGAATCCTTGTTTCTAGGGACAGGGAAGGACAGTGAGGGAAATTCTCCTTGTGCTATAGTGTGCTTTAAAAAAACCTTTTTTCTAGGGACAGAAAACTATAGGTAGGGAGAGTGTCAGTGTGTTTTACTGTACGAATCCTTGTTTCTAGGGACAGGGAAGGACAGTGAGGGAAATTCTCCTTGTGCTATAGTGTGCTTTAAAAAAAACTTTTTTCTAGGGACAGAAAACTATAGGTAGGGAGAGTGTCAGAGTGTTTTACTGTACGAATCCTTGTTTCTAGGGACAGGGAAGGACAGTGAGGGAAATTCTCCTTGTGCTATAGTGTGCTTTAAAAAAACCTTTTTTCTAGGGACAGAAAACTATAGGTAGGGAGAGTGTCAGTGTGTTTTACTGTACGAATCCTTGTTTCTAGGGACAGGGAAGGACATTGAGGGAAATTCTCCTTGTGCTATAGTGTGCTTTAAAAAAAACTTTTTTCTAGGGACAGAAAACTATAGGTAGGGAGAGTGTCAGTGTGTTTTACTGTACGAATCCTTGTTTCTAGGGACAGGGAAGGACAGTGAGGGAAATTCTCCTTGTGCTATAGTGTGCTTTAAAAAAACCTTTTTTCTAGGGACAGAAAACTATAGGTAGGGAGAGTGTCAGTGTGTTTTACTGTACGAATCCTTGTTTCTAGGAACAGGGAAGGACAGTGAGGGAAATTCTCCTTGTGCTATAGTGTGCTTTAAAAAAACCTTTTTTCTAGGGACAGAAAACTATAGGTAGGGAGAGTGTCAGTGTGTTTTACTGTACGAATCCTTGTTTCTAGGGACAGGGAAGGACAGTGAGGGAAATTCTCCTTGTGTTATAGTGTGCTTTAAAAAAAACTTTTTTCTAGGGACAGAAAACTATAGGTAGGGAGAGTGTCAGTGTGTTTTACTGTACGAATCCTTGTTTCTAGGGACAGGGAAGGACAGTGAGGGAAATTCTCCTTGTGCTATAGTGTGCTTTAAAAAAAACTTTTTTCTAGGGACAGAAAACTATAGGTAGGGAGAGTGTCAGTGTGTTTTACTGTACGAATCCTTGTTTCTAGGGACAGGGAAGGACAGTGAGGGAAATTCTCCTTGTGCTATAGTGTGCTTTAAAAAAAACTTTTTTCTAGGGACAGAAAACTATAGGTAGGGAGAGTGTCAGTGTGTTTTACTGTACGAATCCTTGTTTCTAGGGACAGGGAAGGACAGTGAGGGAAATTCTCCTTGTGCTATAGTGTGCTTTAAAAAAACCTTTTTTCTAGGGACAGAAAACTATAGGTAGGGAGAGTGTCAGTGTGTTTTACTGTACGAATCCTTGTTTCTAGGGACAGGGAAGGACAGTGAGGGAAATTCTCCTTGTGCTATAGTGTGCTTTAAAAAAACCTTTTTTCTAGGGACAGAAAACTATAGGTAGGGAGAGTGTCAGTGTGTTTTACTGTACGAATCCTTGTTTCTAGGGACAGGGAAGGACAGTGAGGGAAATTCTCCTTGTGCTATAGTGTGCTTTAAAAAAACCTTTTTTCTAGGGACAGAAAACTATAGGTAGGGAGAGTGTCAGTGTGTTTTACTGTACGAATCCTTGTTTCTAGGGACAGGGAAGGACAGTGAGGGAAATTCTCCTTGTGCTATAGTGTGCTTTAAAAAAACCTTTTTTCTAGGGACAGAAAACTATAGGTAGGGAGAGTGTCAGTGTGTTTTACTGTACGAATCCTTGTTTCTAGGGACAGGGAAGGACAGTGAGGGAAATTCTCCTTGTGCTATAGTGTGCTTTAAAAAAACCTTTTTTCTAGGGACAGAAAACTATAGGTAGGGAGAGTGTCAGTGTGTTTTACTGTACGAATCCTTGTTTCTAGGGACAGGGAAGGACAGTGAGGGAAATTCTCCTTGTGCTATAGTGTGCTTTAAAAAAACCTTTTTTCTAGGGACAGAAAACTATAGGTAGGGAGAGTGTCAGTGTGTTTTACTGTAGGAATCCTTGTTTCTAGGGACAGGGAAGGACAGTGAGGGAAATTCTCCTTGTGCTATAGTGTGCTTTAAAAAAACCTTTTTTCTAGGGACAGAAAACTATAGGTAGGGAGAGTGTCAGTGTGTTTTACTGTACGAATCCTTGTTTCTAGGGACAGGGAAGGACAGTGAGGGAAATTCTCCTTGTGCTATAGTGTGCTTTAAAAAAACCTTTTTTCTAGGGACAGAAAACTATAGGTAGGGAGAGTGTCAGTGTGTTTTACTGTACGAATCCTTGTTTCTAGGGACAGGGAAGGACAGTGAGGGAAATTCTCCTTGTGCTATAGTGTGCTTTAAAAAAAACCTTTTTTCTAGGGACAGAAAACTATAGGTAGGGAGAGTGTCAGTGTGTTTTACTGTACGAATCCTTGTTTCTAGGGACAGGGAAGGACAGTGAGGGAAATTCTCCTTGTGCTATAGTGTGCTTTAAAAAAACCTTTTTTCTAGGGACAGAAAACTATAGGTAGGGAGAGTGTCAGTGTGTTTTACTGTACGAATCCTTGTTTCTAGGGACAGGGAAGGACAGTGAGGGAAATTCTCCTTGTGCTATAGTGTGCTTTAAAAAAACCTTTTTTCTAGGGACAGAAAACTATAGGTAGGGAGAGTGTCAGTGTGTTTTACTGTACGAATCCTTGTTTCTAGGGACAGGGAAGGACAGTGAGGGAAATTCTCCTTGTGCTATAGTGTGCTTTAAAAAAACCTTTTTTCTAGGGACAGAAAACTATAGGTAGGGAGAGTGTCAGTGTGTTTTACTGTACGAATCCTTGTTTCTAGGGACAGGGAAGGACAGTGAGGGAAATTCTCCTTGTGCTATAGTGTGCTTTAAAAAAAACTTTTTTCTAGGGACAGAAAACTATAGGTAGGGAGAGTGTCAGTGTGTTTTACTGTACGAATCCTTGTTTCTAGGGACAGGGAAGGACAGTGAGGGAAATTCTCCTTGTGCTATAGTGTGCTTTAAAAAAACCTTTTTTCTAGGGACAGAAAACTATAGGTAGGGAGAGTGTCAGTGTGTTTTACTGTACGAATCCTTGTTTCTAGGGACAGGGAAGGACAGTGAGGGAAATTCTCCTTGTGCTATAGTGTGCTTTAAAAAAACCTTTTTTCTAGGGACAGAAAACTATAGGTAGGGAGAGTGTCAGTGTGTTTTACTGTACGAATCCTTGTTTCTAGGGACAGGGAAGGACAGTGAGGGAAATTCTCCTTGTGCTATAGTGTGCTTTAAAAAAACCTTTTTTCTAGGGACAGAAAACTATAGGTAGGGAGAGTGTCAGTGTGTTTTACTGTACGAATCCTTGTTTCTAGGGACAGGGAAGGACAGTGAGGGAAATTCTCCTTGTGCTATATTGTGCTTTAAAAAAACCTTTTTTCTAGGGACAGAAAACTATAGGTAGGGAGAGTGTCAGTGTGTTTTACTGTACGAATCCTTGTTTCTAGGGACAGGGAAGGACAGTGAGGGAAATTCTCCTTGTGCTATAGTGTGCTTTAAAAAAACTTTTTTCTAGGGACAGAAAACTATAGGTAGGGAGAGTGTCAGTGTGTTTTACTGTACGAATCCTTGTTTCTAGGGACAGGGAAGGACAGTGAGGGAAATTCTCCTTGTGCTATAGTGTGCTTTAAAAAAAACTTTTTTCTAGGGACAGAAAACTATAGGTAGGGAGAGTGTCAGTGTGTTTTACTGTACAAATCCTTGTTTCTAGGGACAGGGAAGGACAGTGAGGGAAATTCTCCTTAGGCTATAGTGTGCTTTAAAAAAACATTTTTTCTAGGGACAGAAAACTATAGGTAGGGAGAGTGTCAGTGTGTTTTACTGTACGAATCCTTGTTTCTAGGGACAGGGAAGGACAGTGAGGGAAATTCTCCTTGTGCTATAGTGTGCTTTAAAAAAACATTTTTTCTAGGGACAGAAAACTATAGGTAGGGAGAGTGTCAGTGTGTTTTACTGTACGAATCCTTGTTTCTAGGGACAGGGAAGGACAGTGAGGGAAATTCTCCTTGTGCTATAGTGTGCTTTAAAAAAACCTTTTTTCTAGGGACAGAAAACTATAGGTAGGGAGAGTGTCAGTGTGTTTTACTGTACGAATCCTTGTTTCTAGGGACAGGGAAGGACAGTGAGGGAAATTCTCCTTGTGCTATAGTGTGCTTTAAAAAAACCTTTTTTCTAGGGACAGAAAACTATAGGTAGGGAGAGTGTCAGTGTGTTTTACTGTACGAATCCTTGTTTCTAGGGACAGGGAAGGACAGTGAGGGAAATTCTCCTTGTGCTATAGTGTGCTTTAAAAAAACCTTTTTTCTAGGGACAGAAAACTATAGGTAGGGAGAGTGTCAGTGTGTTTTACTGTACGAATCCTTGTTTCTAGGGACAGGGAAGGACAGTGAGGGAAATTCTCCTTGTGCTATAGTGTGCTTTAAAAAAACCTTTTTTCTAGGGACAGAAAACTATAGGTAGGGAGAGTGTCAGTGTGTTTTACTGTACGAATCCTTGTTTCTAGGGACAGGGAAGGACAGTGAGGGAAATTCTCCTTGTGCTATAGTGTGCTTTAAAAAAACCTTTTTTCTAGGGACAGAAAACTATAGGTAGGGAGAGTGTCAGTGTGTTTTACTGTACGAATCCTTGTTTCTAGGGACAGGGAAGGACAGTGAGGGAAATTCTCCTTGTGCTATAGTGTGCTTTAAAAAAACCTTTTTTCTAGGGACAGAAAACTATAGGTAGGGAGAGTGTCAGTGTGTTTTACTGTATGAATCCTTGTTTCTAGGGACAGGGAAGGACAGTGAGGGAAATTCTCCTTGTGCTATAGTGTGCTTTAAAAAAACCTTTTTTCTAGGGACAGAAAACTATAGGTAGGGAGAGTGTCAGTGTGTTTTACTGTACGAATCCTTGTTTCTAGGGACAGGGAAGGACAGTGAGGGAAATTCTCCTTGTGCTATAGTGTGCTTTAAAAAAACCTTTTTTCTAGGGACAGAAAACTATAGGTAGGGAGAGTGTCAGTGTGTTTTACTGTACGAATCCTTGTTTCTAGGGACAGGGAAGGACAGTGAGGGAAATTCTCCTTGTGCTATAGTGTGCTTTAAAAAAAACTTTTTTCTAGGGACAGAAAACTATAGGTAGGGAGAGTGTCAGTGTGTTTTACTGTACGAATCCTTGTTTCTAGGGACAGGGAAGGACAGTGAGGGAAATTCTCCTTGTGCTATAGTGTGCTTTAAAAAAACCTTTTTTCTAGGGACAGAAAACTATAGGTAGGGAGAGTGTCAGTGTGTTTTACTGTACGAATCCTTGTTTCTAGGGACAGGGAAGGACAGTGAGGGAAATTCTCCTTGTGCTATAGTGTGCTTTAAAAAAACCTTTTTTCTAGGGACAGAAAACTATAGGTAGGGAGAGTGTCAGTGTGTTTTACTGTACGAATCCTTGTTTCTAGGGACAGGGAAGGACAGTGAGGGAAATTCTCCTTGTGCTATAGTGTGCTTTAAAAAAACCTTTTTTCTAGGGACAGAAAACTATAGGTAGGGAGAGTGTCAGTGTGTTTTACTGTACGAATCCTTGTTTCTAGGGACAGGGAAGGACAGTGAGGGAAATTCTCCTTGTGCTATAGTGTGCTTTAAAAAAAACTTTTTTCTAGGGACAGAAAACTATAGGTAGGGAGAGTGTCAGTGTGTTTTACTGTACGAATCCTTGTTTCTAGGGACAGGGAAGGACAGTGAGGGAAATTCTCCTTGTGCTATAGTGTGCTTTAAAAAAACCTTTTTTCTAGGGACAGAAAACTATAGGTAGGGAGAGTGTCAGTGTGTTTTACTGTACGAATCCTTGTTTCTAGGGACAGGGAAGGACAGTGAGGGAAATTCTCCTTGTGCTATAGTGTGCTTTAAAAAAACCTTTTTTCTAGGGACAGAAAACTATAGGTAGGGAGAGTGTCAGTGTGTTTTACTGTACGAATCCTTGTTTCTAGGGACAGGGAAGGACAGTGAGGGAAATTCTCCTTGTGCTATAGTGTGCTTTAAAAAAAACCTTTTTTCTAGGGACAGAAAACTATAGGTAGGGAGAGTGTCAGTGTGTTTTACTGTACGAATCCTTGTTTCTAGGGACAGGGAAGGACAGTGAGGGAAATTCTCCTTGTGCTATAGTGTGCTTTAAAAAAACCTTTTTTCTAGGGACAGAAAACTATAGGTAGGGAGAGTGTCAGTGTGTTTTACTGTACGAATCCTTGTTTCTAGGGACAGGGAAGGACAGTGAGGGAAATTCTCCTTGTGCTATAGTGTGCTTTAAAAAAAACTTTTTTCTAGGGACAGAAAACTATAGGTAGGGAGAGTGTCAGTGTGTTTTACTGTACGAATCCTTGTTTCTAGGGACAGGGAAGGACAGTGAGGGAAATTCTCCTTGTGCTATAGTGTGCTTTAAAAAAACCTTTTTTCTAGGGACAGAAAACTATAGGTAGGGAGAGTGTCAGTGTGTTTTACTGTACGAATCCTTGTTTCTAGGGACAGGGAAGGACAGTGAGGGAAATTCTCCTTGTGCTATAGTGTGCTTTAAAAAAACCTTTTTTCTAGGGACAGAAAACTATAGGTAGGGAGAGTGTCAGTGTGTTTTACTGTACGAATCCTTGTTTCTAGGGACAGGGAAGGACAGTGAGGGAAATTCTCCTTGTGCTATAGTGTGCTTTAAAAAAACCTTTTTTCTAGGGACAGAAAACTATAGGTAGGGAGAGTGTCAGTGTGTTTTACTGTACGAATCCTTGTTTCTAGGGACAGGGAAGGACAGTGAGGGAAATTCTCCTTGTGCTATAGTGTGCTTTAAAAAAAACTTTTTTCTAGGGACAGAAAACTATAGGTAGGGAGAGTGTCAGTGTGTTTTACTGTACGAATCCTTGTTTCTAGGGACAGGGAAGGACAGTGAGGGAAATTCTCCTTGTGCTATAGTGTGCTTTAAAAAAACTGTTTTCTAGGGACAGAAAACTATAGGTAGGGAGAGTGTCAGTGTGTTTTAC
>JARGYO010005621.1:0-38243 GCA_029206835.1 Rana muscosa | reverse complement strand
GAATAGGAGGTGGTAGGGTCGTAGTGGGCGGGGACTGGATGAATAGGAGGTGGTAGGGTCGTAGTGGGTGGGAACTGGATGAATAGGAGGTGGTAGGGTCGTAGTGGGCGGGGACTGGATGAATAGGAGGTGGTAGGGTCGTAGTGGGCGGGGACTGGATGAATAGGAGGTGGTAGGGTCGTAGTGGGCGGGGACTGGATGAATAGGAGGTGGGTAGGGTCGTAGTGGGCGGGGACTGGATGAATAGGAGGTGGTAGGGTCGTAGTGGGCAGGGACTGGATAAAATAGGAGGTGGTAGGGTCGTAGTGGGTGGGGACTGGATGAATAGGAGGTGGTAGGGTCATAGTGGGCGGGGACTGGATGAATAGGAGGTGGTAGGGTCGTAGTGGGCGGGGACTGGATGAATAGAGGGTGGTAGTGGGCGGGGGACTGGATGAATAGGAGGTGGTAGGGTCATAGTGGGCGGGGACTGGAGGGACATGATAGGAGGTGGTAGGGTCATAGTGGGTGGGGACTAGAAGGACATGATAGGAGGTGGTAGGGTCGTAGTGGGCGGGGGACTGGATGAATAGGAGGTGGTAGGGTCGTAGTGGGCGGGGACTGGATGAATAGGACGTGGTAGGGTCGTAGTATGGAGGGAGAAGGTGGGGACATAGTGGGTGGTGGTTGAGGAGTGGGCGGGGTCTAGCTGATCTCAAATCTCATTGTTCTTTTTCATAGAACAGATAACGGGCGTGTTGTAGTCATTGTGCTCATCATCCCATCCCCCGTCCTCAGAAGAGCGCTGTCAGGATGGAGCAGCCCAACCTGGATGCCATGCTGGATCTGCACAGGTGAGTGCCGGGAGTGTGGTGTAATGTGGAGGGGGTGTGGGTGTAATGGGGGGGGGTATGATGTGGGGGGGCGTGTGTTGTGATGTGATGTGGAGGGGGGGTGGTGTGATGTGGAGAGTGTGGTGTGATGTGGAGAGGGGTGTGGTGTAGTAGGGGGGGTGTGGTGTAGTGGGGGGGGTGTGTGGTGTAGTGGGGGGGGTGATGTGGAGGGGGGGGTGAGGTGATGGAAGGGGGGGGTGTGGTGAGATGTGGAGTGGGGGGGGTGTGGTGTGGTGTGGTCTAGTGGAGGGGTGTGGTGTGATGTGGGGGGGTGTGGTGTAATGTGGAGGGGAATGTGATGTGGAGGGGGTGTGGTGTAGTCGGGGGGGTGGTGTGATGTGGGGGGGGGGTGTGGTGTGATGTGGAGGGGGGGAGGTGATGTGGTGGAGAAGGGGGTGATGTGGAGGGAGGAGTGTGATGTGGTGTGGAGGGGGGGGGGTGTGATGTGGAGGGCGGTGTGGTGTAATGTGGAGTGTGTGGAGGGGGGTGTGGTGTAGTCGGGGGGGTGTGGTGTTATGTGGTGGGGGGGTGTGGTGTTATGTGGTGGGGGGGTGTGGTGTGATGTGGTGGGGGGGTGTGGTGTGATGTGGAGGGGGGGTGTGGTGTTATGTGGTGGGGGGGGGTGTGGTGTGATGTGGAGGGGGGGTGTGGGTGTGATGTGGAGGGGGGGTGTGGTGTGATGTGGTGGGGGGGGGTGTGGTGTGATGTGGAGGGGGGGTGTGGTGTGATGTGGAGGGGGGGGTGTGGTGTGATGTGGAGGGGGGGTGTTATGTGGTGGGGGGGGTGTGGTGTGATGTGGAGGGGGGGTGTGGTGTGATGTGGAGGGGGGGTGTGGTGGGGGGTGTGGTGTGATGTGGAGGGGGGGGTGTGGTGTGATGTGTAGGGGGGGGTGTGGTGTGATGTGTAGGGGGGGTGTGGTGTGATGTGGAGGGGGGGGTGTGATGTGGAGGGGGGGGGGGGGGGTGTGGTGTGATGTGGAGGGGGGGGGGTGTGGTGTGATGTGGAGGGGGGGGTGTGGTGTGATGTGGAGGGGGGGTGTGGTGTGATGTGGAGGGGGGGGGGTGTGGTGTGATGTGGAGGGGGGGTGTGGTGTGATGTGGAGGGGGGGGGGGTGTGATGTGATGTGGTGGGGGGTGTGATGTGATGTGGTGGGGGGTGTGGTGTGATGTGTAGGGGGGGGTGTGGTGTGATGTGTAGGGGGGGTGTGGTGTGATGTGGAGGGGGGGTGGTGTGGAGGGTGGTGTGGTGATGTGAGGGGGGGGTGTGGTGTGAATGTGGAGGGGGGGGGTGTGGTGTGATGTGGAGGGGGGGGTGTGGGTGTGATGTGGAGGGGGGGTGTGGTGTGATGTGGAGGGGGGGGGGGTGTGATGTGATGTGGTGGGGGGTGTGATGTGATGTGGTGGGGGGTGTGGTGTGATGTGTAGGGGGGGGTGTGGTGTGATGTGTAGGGGGGGGGGTGTGGTGTGATGTGGAGGTGGGGGGGGGTGTGGTGTGATGTGGAGGGGGGGGGGGTGTGATGTGGAGGGGGGGGGTGTGTGTGATGTGGAGGGGGGGGTGTGGTGTGATGTGGTGGGGGGGTGTGGTGTGATGTGGAGGGGGGGGTGTGGTGTGATGTGGAGGGGGGGTGTGGGTGTGATGTGGAGGGGGGGGTGTGGTGTGATGTGGAGGGGGGGTGTGATGTGATGTGGTGGGGGGTGTGATGTGATGTGGGGGGGGTGTGGTGTGATGTGGTGGGGGGGTGTGGTGTGAGGTGGAGGCGGGGGTGTGGGTGTGATGTGGTGGGGGGGTGTGGTGTGTGTGGGGGATGTGATGTGGGTGGGGGGGGGTGTGGTGTGATGTGGAGGGGGGGTGTGGTGTGATGTGATGTGGAGGGGGGGTGTGGTGTGTTGTGGAGGGGGGGGGGGTGGGTGGGGTGGTGTGGTGGTGGAGGGGGGGGGGTGTGGTGTGATGTGGAGGGGGGTGGTGATGTGGTGGGGGGGTGTGATGTGTTGTGGAGGGGGGGGGTGTGATGTGATGTGGTGGGGGGGTGTGGTGTGATGTGGGGGGGGGTGTGGTGTGATGTGGTGGGGGGTGTGGTGTGATGTGGAGGGGGGGGTGTGGTGTGATGTGGAGGGGGGGGTGTGGTGTGATGTGGGAGGGGGGGTGTGGTGTGATGTGGGGGGGGGGGGGTGTGGTGTGATGTGGGGGGGGTGTGATGTGTTGTGGTGGGGGGTGTGATGTGATGTGGAGGGGGGGTGTGGTGTGTGTGTGGTGGGGGGGGGTGTGGGGGGTGTGGATGTGGTGGGGGGGGTGTGGTGTGATGTGGAGGGGGGGTGTGGTGTGATGTGGTGGGGGGGTGTGGTGTGATGTGGAGGGGGGGGGTGTTATGTGGTGGGGGGGGTGTGGGTGTGATGTGGAGGGGGGGGTGTGGTGTGTTGTGGAGGGGGGGTGTGGTGGGGGGGTGTGGTGTGATGTGGAGGGGGGGGTGTGGGTGTGATGTGTAGGGGGGGTGTGGTGTGATGTGTAGGGGGGGTGTGGTGTGATGTGGAGGGGGGGGGTGTGATGTGGAGGGGGGGGGGGGGTGTGGTGTGATGTGGTGGGGGGGGGGTGTGGTGTGATGTGGAGGGGGGGTGTGGTGTGATGTGGAGGGGGGGTGTGGTGTGATGTGGAGGGGGGGTGTGTGGTGTGATGTGGTGGGGGGGTGTGGTGTGATGTGGAGGGGGGGGGGGTGTGATGTGATGTGGTGGGGGGTGTGATGTGATGTGGTGGGGGGTGTGGTGTGATGTGTAGGGGGGGGTGTGGTGTGATGTGTAGGGGGGGTGTGGTGTGATGTGGAGGGGGGGGGGTGTGGTGTGATGTGGAGGGGGGGGGGTGTGGTGTGATGTGGAGGGGGGGGTGTGGTGTGATGTGGAGGGGGTGGTGTGGTGTGATGTGGAGGGGGGGTGTGGTGTGATGTGGAGGGGGGGGGGGGTGTGGTGTGATGTGGAGGGGGGGTGTGGTGTGATGTGGAGGGGGGGGTGTGGTGTGATGTGGAGGGGGGGGGTGTGATGTGATGTGGTGGGGGGTGTGATGTGATGTGGTGGGGGGTGTGGTGTGATGTGTAGGGGGGGGTGTGGTGTGATGTGTAGGGGGGGTGTGTGGTGTGATGTGGAGGGGGGGGGGGGTGTGGTGTGATGTGGAGGGGGGGGGGGTGTGATGTGGAGGGTGGGGGGTGTGGTGTGATGTGGAGGGGGGGGTGTGGTGTGATGTGGAGGGGGGGTGTGGTGTGATGTGGAGGGGGGGGTGTGGTGTGATGTGGAGGGGGGGGTGTGGTGTGATGTGGAGGGGGGGGTGTGGTGTGATGTGGAGGGGGGGTGTGATGTGATGTGGTGGGGGGTGTGATGTGATGTGGTGGGGGGTGTGGTGTGATGTGGTGGGGGGTGTGGTGTGATGTGGAGGCGGGGGTGTGGTGTGATGTCGAGGGGGGGTGTGGTGTGATGTGGGGGATGTGATGTGGAGGGGGGGGGTGTGGTGTGATGTGGAGGGGGGGTGTGGTGTGATGTGATGTGGAGGGGGGGGTGTGGTGTGATGTGGAGGGGGGGGTGTGGTGTGATGTGGAGGGGGGGGTGTGGTGTGATGTGGAGGGGGGGTGTGATGTGGAGGGGGGGGTGTGATGTGATGTGGAGGGGGGGTGTGATGTGATGTGGAGGGGGGGTGTGGTGTGATGTGGGGGGGGGGTGTGATGTGATGTGGTGGGGGGTGTGGTGTGATGTGGGGGGGGGTGTGGTGGTGATGTGGAGGGGGGGGTGTGGTGTGATGTGGAGGGGGGGGGGGTGTGGTGTGATGTGGGGGGGGGGGGTGTGGTGTGATGTGGGGGGGGTGTGATGTGTTGTGGTGGGGGGTGTGATGTGATTGTGGAGGGGGGTGTGGTGTGATGTGGAGGGGGGGTGTGATGTGGAGGGGGGGGTGTGATGTGATGTGGTGGGGGTGTGATGTGATGTGGGTGGGGGGTGTGGTGTGATGTGGAGGGGGGGGTGTGGTGTGATGTGGAGGGGGGGGTGTGGGTGTGATGTGGAGGGGGGGGTGTGATGTGATGTGGAGGGGGGGGGGTGATGTGGAGGGGGGGTGTGATGTGGAGGGGGGGGTGTGACTTGGAGGGGGGGGTGTGGTGTGACGTGGAGGGGGGGTGTGGTGTGATGTGGAGGGGGGGTGTGGTGTGATGTGGAGGGGGGGGGGTTGGGGTGTGACGTGGAGGGGGGGTGTGGTGTGGAGGGGGGTGTGTGGTGTGATGTGGAGGGTGTGATGTGGAGGGGGGGTGTGGTGTGATGTGGAGGGGGGGTGTGATGTGGAGGGGGGGATGTGGAGGGGGGGATGTGGAGGGGGGGGGTGTGGTGTGATGTGGAGGGGGGGGGGTGTGGTGTGATGTGGAGGGGGGGGTGTGGTGTGATGTGGAGGGGGGGTGTGTGTGGAGGGGGGGTGTGGTGTGATGTGGAGGGGGGGGTGTGATGTGGAGGGGGGGATGTGGAGGGGGGGGGGGGGGGGTGTGGTGTGATGTGGAGGGGGGGGGGTGTGGTGTGATGTGGAGGGGGGGGTGTGGTGTGATGTGGAGGGGGGGGGTGTGGTGTGATGTGGAGGGGGGGGTGTGGTGTGATGTGGAGGGGGGGGTGTGGTGTGATGTGGAGAGGGGGGGTGTGATGTGGAGGGGGGGGGTGATGTGGAGGGGGGGGTGATGTGGAGGGGGGGGTGTGGTGTGATGTGGAGGGGGGGGGGTGTGGTGTGACGTGGAGGGGGGGTGTGGTGTGACGTGGAGGGGGGGTGTGGTGTGTGACATGGAGGGGGGGTGTGGTGTGATGTGGAGGGGGGGGGTGGGGTGTGACGTGGAGGGGGGTGTGGTGTGGAGGGGGGGGTGTGGTGTGATGTGGAGGGGGGTGTGATGTGGAGGGGGGGATGTGGAGGGGGGGGGTGTGATGTGGAGGGGGGGGGGTGGGTGTGTGATGTGGTGGTGGTGTGGGGGGGAGGTGGGGGGGATGTGGAGGGGGGGTGTGATGTGGAGGGGAGGGGGGGTGGGGTGGGGGGGTGTGTGCTGTGGAGGGGGGGGTGTGGTGTGATGTGGGGGGGGGTGTGATGTGGAGGGGTGTGGTGTGATGTGGAGGGGGGGGGTGTGGTGTGATGTGGAGGGGGGGTGTGGTGTGATGTGGAGGGGGGGGTGTGGTGTGATGTGGAGGGGGGGGGTGTGAAGTGGAGGGGGGGTGTGATGTGGAGGGGTGTGATGTGGAGGGGGGGTGTGATGTGGAGGGGGGGTGTGGTGTGACGTGGAGGGGGGGGTGTGGTGTGACATGGAGGGGGGGGTGTGGTGTGATGTGGAGGGGGGGGGGTGGGGTGTGACGTGGAGGGGGGGGTGTGGTGTGGAGGGGGGGTGTGGTGTGATGTGGAGGGGGGGTGTGATGTGGAGGGGGGGATGTGGAGGGGGGGGGGTGTGATGTGGAGGGGGGGGTGTGGTGTGATGTGGAGGGGGGGGTGTGGTTTGATGTGGAGGGGGGGTGGGATGTGGAGGGGGGGATGTGGAGGGGGGTGTGAGGGGGGGGGTGTGGTGTGATGTGGAGGGGGGGTGGGGTGTGACGTGGAGGGGGGTGTGGTGTGGAGGGGGGGTGTGGTGTGGTGTGGAGGGGGGGTGTGGTGTGGAGGGGGGGTGTGATGTGGAGGGGTGTGGTGTGATGTGGAGGGGGGGGTGTGGTGTGATGTGGAGGGGGGTGTGGTGTGATGTGGAGGGGGGGGGTGGATGTGGAGGGGGGGATGTGGAGGGTGGGGGGGGGGGGTGGTGTGATGTGGAGGGGGGGATGTGGAGGGGGGGGTGTGATGTGGAGGGGGGGGTGTGGTGTGATGTGGAGGGGGGGGGGGGGGGGGGGGTGTGGCGTGGAGGGGGGGGTGTGGTGTGTGATGTGGAGGGGGGGGTGTGATGTGGAGGGGTGTGGTGTGATGTGGAGGGGGGGGTGTGGTGTGATGTGGAGGGGGGGTGTGGTGTGATGTGGAGGGGGGGGGTGTGAAGTGGAGGGGGGTGTGATGTGGAGGGGTGTGATGTGGAGGGGGGGGGTGTGGGTGTGATGTGGAGGGGGGGGTGTGATGTGGAGGGGGGTGTGGTGTGACGTGGAGGGGGGGTGTGGTGTGACATGGAGGGGGGGGTGTGGTGTGATGTGGAGGGGGGGGGTGGGGTGTGACGTGGAGGGGGGGTGTGGTGTGGAGGGGGGGTGTGGTGTGATGTGGAGGGGGGGTGTGATGTGGAGGGGGGGTTGTGGAGGGGGGGGGGTGTGATGTGGAGGGGGGGTGTGGTGTGATGTGGAGGGGGGGGTGTGGTTTGATGTGGAGGGGGGGTGGGATGTGGAGGGGGGGATGTGGAGGGGGGGGTGTGGAGGGGGGGGGGGTTGTGGTGTGATGTGGAGGGGGGGTGGGGTGTGACGTGGAGGGGGGGGTGTGGTGTGGAGGGGGGGTGTGTGGTGTGGTGTGGAGGGGGGGGTGTGGTGTGGAGGGGGGGTGTGATGTGGAGGGGTGTGGTGTGATGTGGAGGGGGGGGTGTGGTGTGATGTGGAGGGGGGGGGTGTGGTGGTTATGTGGAGGGGGGTGTGGTGTGATGTGGAGGGGGGGGTGTGATATGGAGAGTGTTAGTCATTGATAAATGTAAGGGGGAGGAGTCAGGTAATAACGCCCACATTTGTCTTCTAGGTTCCCGGCTGACCCTCTGATGTGTATTCTCCTCCTCCTCTACACTCCCATTGGTCTGTGTCTCTTCTTGCTCCGCCTCTTTATCGGCGCTCATGTCTTCTTGGTGAGCTGTGTTCTCCCGGAGTCCCTCATACGCAGGTGAGGGCGGAGTCATCTGTCAGATGAGTGGAGGGATAAATGTGGTGATGTGGGGGATGGGTTCGGTACTCGGGTTGATGAATGGAGGAGTGTATGGGAGGAGTCTGTATGGGAGGAGTCTGATGAATGGAGGAGTGTCCTCTCACATTGGGGGTGTGTTCTCTCTCCTGTGTAGGTTCCTCCTGGGGGGGTGGCTCAGTACTGGGGTTGGAGGAGTGTATGGGAGGAGTCTGATGAATGGAGGAGTGTCCTCTCACATTGGGGGTGTGTCCTCTCTCTCCTGTGTATGTTCCTCCTGGGGGGGTGGGCTCAGTACTGGGGTTGGAGGAGTGTATGGGAGGAGTCTGATAAATGGAGGAGTGTCCTCTCACATTGGGGGTGTGTTCTCTCTCTCCTGTGTAGGTTCCTCCTGGGGGGGTGGGCTCAGTATTCGGGTTGGAGGAGTGTATGGGAGGAGTCTGATGAATGGAGGAGTGTCCTCTCACATTGGGGGTGTGTCCTCTCTCCTGTGTATGTTCCTCCTGGGGGGGTGGGCTCAGTACTGGGGTTGGAGGAGTGTATGGGAGGAGTCTGATGAATGGAGGAGTGTCCTCTCACATTGGGGGTGTGTTCTCTCTCTCCTGTGTAGGTTCCTCCTGCGGGGGATGGCTCAGTTTTGGGGTTGGTGGTGGCTCAGTCCGGACGCTCTGACTGGTCGGCGAAGATCTACGTCTCCAATCACAGGACACACTTTGATCACAGCGCCCTCTCTCTGCTGGCCTCCTGCAGCTCGGTGAGTCATCCTGTAGATGGGGGGAGGTGATTGGATGGATTGGACATGGCCCGCCCTCTGAGATCTGAGCCAACACTATGAGGGGGGGTGTGTGCTATGAGGGGGAGGGGTGTGTACTATGCTGAAGGGGTGTACTATGGGGGAGGGGTGTGTACTATGAGGAGGAGGGGTGTACTATGAGGAGGGGTGTACTATGAGGGGGAGGGGGAGGGTTGTACTACGAGGAGGGGTGTACTATGAGGGGGTGTGTACTATGAGGGGGAGGGGGTGTACTATGAGGGGGTGTGTACTATGAGGGGGGAGGGTTGTACTGCGAGGAGGGGTGTACTATGAGGGGGTGTGTACTATGAGCGGGAGGGGGGTGTACTATGAGGGGGAGGGGGTGTACTATGAGGGGGAGGGGTGTGTACTATGAGGGGGAGGGGGGTGTACTATGAGGGGGTGTGTACTATGAGGGGGGAGGGGGTGTACTATGAGGGGGAGGGGGTGTACTATGAGGGGGTGTGTACTATGAGGGGGAGGGGGTGTACTATGAGGGGGAGGGGTGTGTACTATGAGGGGGAGGGGGTGTACTATGAGGGGGTGTGTACTATGAGCGGGAGGGGGTGTACTATGAGGGGGTGTGTACTATGAGGGGGAGGGGTGTGTACTATGAGGGGGAGGGGTGTGTACTATGAGGGGGTGTACTATGAGGGGGGTGTGTACTATGAGGGGGAGGGGGTGTACTATGAGGGGGAGGGGGGTGTACTATGAGGGGGGTGTGTACTATGAGCGGGAGGGGGTGTACTATGAGGGGGTGTGTACTATGAGGGGGAGGGGTGTGTACTATGAGGGGGTGTGTACAAGAGCGGGAGGGGGTGTACTATGAGGGGGTGTGTACTATGAGGGGGAGGGGGTGTGTACTATGAGGGGGAGGGGTGTGTACTATGAGGGGGAGGGGGGTGTACTATGAGGGGGTGTGTACTATGAGGGGGGAGGGGGTGTACTATGAGGGGGTGTGTACTATGAGGGGGAGGGGGTGTACTATGAGGGGGAGGGGTGTGTACTATGAGGGGGAGGGGGTGTACTATGAGGGGGTGTGTACTATGAGCGGGAGGGGGTGTACTATGAGGGGGAGGGGTGTGTACTATGAGGGGGTGTGTACAAGAGCGGGAGGGGGTGTACTATGAGGGGGTGTGTACTATGAGGGGGAGGGGTGTGTACTATGAGGAGGAGGGGGTGTGTACTATGAGGGGGAGGGGGGGTGTACTATGAGGGGGTGTGTACTATGAGGGGGGAGGGGGTGTGTACTATGAGGGGGAGGGGTGTACTGATCAGTGTCCCCTTCTCTCTCTGTAGCCGTCGGTCTCGTGCCCCCCGGGGTTCCTGTGTTGGGCTCGGGGGTTCCTGGAGTTGGGGGCCCCGGGGAGTCGCTCTCAGCTGCTGGAGTCTCTGAAGCATTATCTGTGCCAGCCGGCCAATCCTCCGCTCCTGCTCTTCCCCGAAGAGGAGATGACCAATGGAAGGGCTGGATACTGCACTTCAGGTAATACATCACAGGGGGCGGAGACAGTGTGGGTGGTGCTATGTGACTGTCAGGGCGGGGCTTGTCGGCAATGATTGATTCCTCCGTGGCTCACCTTCCTCGTCAGTCCTGCCCACAGATAGCCCCTTCTGGTGATTGAAAGTGCCTTGTTCATTCCTTTCCTGCCTTCGCCTGGTCAGCCTATCCGGAGTTTCTCTCTTCTGCTGATCTCTGGTTTCCTGATTACTGGCTTGTCTGACTACCCAATTTGGTAACAGATCCCTGGTGGCTTATGTTATGACCACGTTTTACTGATCTGTGACTTTTTTTTAAAAACCTTTTTACCATTTTATTAAGCACTTCATCCCCGGACCATTTGGCTGCCCAAAGACCAGAGCACTTTTTGCGATTCGGCACTGTGTCGCTTTAACTGACAATTGCGCGGTCGTGCGACGTGGCTCCCAAACAAAATTGACGTCCTTTTTTTCCCCACAAATAGAGCTTCTTTTGGTGGGATTTGATCCCCTCTTCGGATTTTTTAATTTTTTGCTCTACAAACAAAAATAGAGCGACAATTTTGAAAAAAAAAAAAAACACACTATTTTTTACTTTTTGCTATAATAAATATCCCCCAAAAATATATAAAAAAACTTTTTTCCTCAGTTTAGGCCGATTAGTATTCTTCTACATATTTTTGGTATAAAAAAAAATCGCAATCGCCGTTTATTGATCGGTTTGCGCAAAAGTTATAGTGTCTACAACATAGGGGGTCGTTTTATGTCATTTTTATTAATAATTTTTTATTTTTTACTAGTAATGGCGGCGATCAGCGATTTTTTTTTTTTTATTTTTTTTTTTCGTGACTGCGACATGGCGGACAGATCGGACACTTTTGACGCCATTTTGGGACCATTGTCATTTATACAACGATCAGAGCTATAAAAATGCACCAATTACTGTGTAAATGACTCTGGCAGGGAAGGGGTTAACCTGTAGGTGGTGCTGTCGGGGTTAAGTGTGACCTAGGGAGTGATTCTTACTGTTAGGGAGGCGTGGCTTGGCGTGTGACCTCACAGCTCGCTGCTCCCAATGACAGGGAACAGACGATCAGTGACGTGTCACTAGGGAGAACGGAGAGCGGTTGTGTTTACACTTCACCTCTCCCCGTTCTTCCTCAGCTCTGTGACCCGATCGCAGGACACCGGCGCCGATCATGTCACGGAGCTCCGGGGACGTACCTGTACGCCCGGCCGTGCCATTCTGTCGGCGCACATCGTCGTGCCGCGGTCCTTAGGTGGTCAAAGAAGAGACGGCAGCCCAGAGACAAACAGCTGAAGAAGATCACATCTGCCTTCCTCATTGACTCCAGACTCCGAGAGGGAGGGAGGTTTTTCTTTAACCCTTCAATACCGGGGGGGGGGCACTTACCCCCTCTTCCTGCCCAGGCCAATTTTCAGCTTTCTGCACTGTTGCTGTTTAAATGACAATTGCGCGGTCGTGCGACACTGCACCCAAACAGAATTTTTATAATTTTGTTCCCACAAATAGAGATTTCTTTTGGGGGTATTTGATCCCCTCTGGGGGGGTTTTATTTTTTGCTATACAAATAAAAAAAGACAGAAAATTAAAAAAAATATATAAAAGTTTTTCTTTTTTTTTTCTGTTATAAAATTTTGTAAATAAGTACGTTTTCTCCTTCACTGACGGGCACTGATAAGGCAGCACTGACGATGGGCACTGATATGTGGCACTGTTGGGTGGCACTGAAATGCAACACTGATGGGCGGCACTGATGAGCACTCATGGGTGGCACTGATATGTGGCACTGTTGGGTGGCACTGATATGCAGCACTGATGCTCATTGATAGGCAGCACTGATGGGCACTCATGGGCGGCACTGATGGGCACTGATATGTGGCACTGTTGGGTGGCACTGATATGCAGCACTGATGCTCATTGATAGGCAGCACTGATGGGCACTGATATGTGGCACTGTTGGGCACTGATTGCCACTGATAGGCGACACTGATAGGCTGCAATGGTGGGTACTTATGGGTGGCATTGATAGGCGGTGTCTTGTCGAGCTGGTTCCACCTATCGATATGGTTCCCCCCTTGACTGCGCAGGCGCTGCCGAACAGCTGTTAAAGCTCGGAGATTTCCGTCGGTTCGGCTTGCGCCTGCGCAGTCAAGAGGGAACCAGATGGATAGGAGGAACCATTGGCTCGGCAGCTGTGGACGCGCTCGCCCCCAATGCTTCATTACACACGCCGCTTTATTCTTCATGCCGCTCTACACAGAAAGGAGCGGATCAGATGTGATATTGAGCAGTGCGATTTGTTTGTTTATACACCACGCTCTATATCATCACATCTTATCCGCCCCTTGCTGTATACAGCGTCGTGTGTAAACAAATCGCACTGCTCTATATTATTATCACATCTTATCCGCCCCTTGTTGTGTACAGCGTCGTGTGTAAACAAATCGCACTGCTCTATATTATCATCACATCTTATCCGCCCCTTGCTGTGTACAGCGTCGTGTGTAAACAAATCGCACTGCTCTATATTATCATCACATCTTATCCGCCCCTTGTTGTGTACAGCGTCGTGTGTAAACAAATCGCACTGCTCTATATTATCATCACATCTTATCCGCCCCTTGCTGTGTACAGCGTCGTGTGTAAACAAATCGCACTGCTCTATATTATCATCACATCTTATCCGCCCCTTGCTGTATACAGCGTCGTGTGTAAACAAATCGCACTGCTCTATATTATCATCACATCTTATCCGCCCCTTGCTGTGTACAGCGTCGTGTGTAAACAAATCGCACTGCTCTATATTATTATCACATCTTATCCGCCCCTTGCTGTATACAGCGTCGTGTGTAAACAAATCGCACTGCTCTATATTATTATCACATCTTATCCGCCCCCTTGTTGTGTACAGCGTCGTGTGTAAACAAATCGCACTGCTCTATATTATTATCACATCTTATCCGCCCCTTGTTGTGTACAGCGTCGTGTGTAAACAAATCGCACTGCTCTATATTATCATCACATCTTATCCGCCCCTTGCTGTATACAGCGTCGTGTGTAAACAAATCGCACTGCTCTATATCATCACATCTTATCCGCCCCTTGCTGTATACAGCGTCGTGTGTAAACAAATCGCACTGCTCTATATCATCACATCTTATCCGCCCCTTGCTGTATACAGCGTCGTGTGTAAACAAATCGCACTGCTCAATATTATCATCACATCTTATCCGCCCCTTGCTGTATACAGCGTCGTGTGTAAACAAATCGCACTGCTCAATATTATCATCACATCTTATCCGCCCCTTGCTGTATACAGTGTCGTGTGTAAACAAATCGCACTGCTCAATATTATCATCACATCTTATCCGCCCCTTGCTGTATACAGCGTCGTGTGTAAACAAATCGCACTGCTCAATATTATCATCACATCTTATCCGCCCCTTGCTGTATACAGCGTCGTGTGTAAACAAATCGCACTGCTCTATATCATCACATCTTATCCGCCCCTTGCTGTATACAGCGTCGTGTGTAAACAAATCGCACTGCTCTATATCATCACATCTTATCCGCCCCTTGCTGTATACAGCGTCGTGTGTAAACAAATCGCACTGCTCAATATTATCATCACATCTTATCCGCCCCTTGCTGTATACAGCGTCGTGTGTAAACAAATCGCACTGCTCAATATTATCATCACATCTTATCCGCCCCTTGCTGTATACAGCGTCGTGTGTAAACAAATCGCACTGCTCAATATTATCATCACATCTTATCCGCCCCTTGCTGTATACAGCGTCGTGTGTAAACAAATCGCACTGCTCAATATTATCATCACATCTTATCCGCCCCTTGCTGTATACAGCGTCGTGTGTAAACAAATCGCACTGCTCTATATTATTATCACATCTTATCCGCCCCTTGCTGTATACAGCGTCGTGTGTAAACAAATCGCACTGCTCAATATTATTATCACATCTTATCCGCCCCTTGCTGTGTACAGCGTCGTGTGTAAACAAATCGCACTGCTCAATATTATCATCACATCTTATCCGCCCCTTGTTGTGTACAGCGTCGTGTGTAAACAAATCGCACTGCTCTATATTATTATCACATCTTATCCGCCCCTTGCTCTATAGAGCGTCGTGTGTAAACAAATCGCACTGCTCAATATTATCATCACATCTTATCCGCCCCTTGCTGTATACAGTGTCGTGTGTAAACAAATCGCACTGCTCTATATTATTATCACATCTTATCCGCCCCTTGCTGTATACAGCGTCGTGTGTAAACAAATCGCACTGCTCTATATTATTATCACATCTTATCCGTCCCTTGCTCTATACAGCGTCGTGTGTAAACAAATCGCACTGCTCAATATTATCATCACATCTTATCCGCCCCTTGCTGTATACAGCGTCGTGTGTAAACAAATCGCACTGCTCTATATTATTATCACATCTTATCCGTCCCTTGCTCTATACAGCGTCGTGTGTAAACAAATCGCACTGCTCAATATTATCATCACATCTTATCCGCCCCTTGCTGTATACAGCGTCGTGTGTAAACAAATCGCACTGCTCTATATTATCATCACATCTTATCCGCCCCTTGCTGTATACAGCGTCGTGTGTAAACAAATCGCACTGCTCTATATTATTATCACATCTTATCCGTCCCTTGCTCTATACAGCGTCGTGTGTAAACAAATCGCACTGCTCAATATTATCATCACATCTTATCCGCCCCTTGCTGTATACAGCGTCGTGTGTAAACAAATCGCACTGCTCTATATTATTATCACATCTTATCCGTCCCTTGCTCTATACAGCGTCGTGTGTAAACAAATCGCACTGCTCAATATTATCATCACATCTTATCCGCCCCTTGCTGTATACAGCGTCGTGTGTAAACAAATCGCACTGCTCAATATTATCATCACATCTTATCCGCCCCTTGCTGTATACAGCGTCGTGTGTAAACAAATCGCACTGCTCTATATTATTATCACATCTTATCCGCCCCTTGCTCTATAGAGCGTCGTGAAGAAAAAAGCGACGTGTGTAACTAAGCAACGGGAGCGAGCGCGTCTGCAGCTGCCGAACAGCTGTTACACCTCGGAGATTTCCGTCGCCTCGGATTGCGCCTGTGCAGTCAAGGGGGGAACCATATCAATAGGAGGAACCAGCTTGTCAGAACAGCGGCACTGATGGGCATTGATACATGGCACTGATGGGCACTGATATGCAGCACTGATGGGTATCCCTGGTGGCACTGGCAGGGATTTTGAGTGGGCACTGGTTGGCAGCTGCCTGGGCACAGATTGGCATTCCCTGGTGGTCTAGGGGGCATACCTAGTGGTCCAGTGTGGATGCCCATCACTGGTGGTCCTGTGCGGTGATCCGAGGGGGGGGCTACGCTGATGAACTATCAGCACATACCCCCCCCCCCCCCTGTCAGGAGAGCAGCCGATCGGCTCTCCTCTACTCGTAGTCTGTTAGACGCGAGTGAGGAAAAGCTGATCAGCGGCTCTTCCTGTTTACATTGTGATCAGCCGTGATTGGACACGGCTGATCACGTGGTAAAGAGCCTCCGCTGGAGGCTCTTTACCGAGATCGGTGTAGCGGTGTGTCAGACTGACACACCGCACCACCGATCCCTGCGATGCGCGCCCCCACGGGCGCGCGGCGGCTGTTATCCTGCAGGACGTCATATGACGCCCAATAAGGATAACGAAACCACTGCTCGGCCGGCATTCTGTTATAGGCCGGGCGGGAAGTGGTTGGGAGCGCTTTGCGGAAGCCTCCTGTAGGTTTTGGCTCCGAGCTTTGTAGTCCCACCCTTTTGCCCCCCTCACCTCCTGGTACCGAGTCTGCCAGTGAAGTAGAACCCATGCCGTTGGGCTTCACGCGTCTCCCTGTGGATGAGGGGGAGAGATTGTGCCTTTATTGTGGCCAGGTAGGTCACTGTTAGAAGTCTTGTCCTACCCGTCCGGGGAAAATGCCCACACCTGAGGTCCTGTAGAGGACAGACCTTGGGCGGCGTTGCGTCTCCCGTTACCCTTAAAGGAGAAGTCCAGCCAAAGCTCGTTTTGGCTGGGCTTCTATGGATCACAGGAATGCAATTCGTTTTGCACTCCTGTGACCCTTTTTACAGCAAAGCTGACGTCACGGATTTCAGTCCAGGCACCACGTCATCCTGACAATGGGAGTCGGGATCCGCCAGTTGCCTGGACTGACACCCGTTTCAGCCTCTCAGCCAGCCGTCGAGAGCCTGAGACGGCCGCTCCCTGCCCCTCCACAGCTCAGCACTCCAGTGAGCGAGGGCAGAGCGGAGAGCTGCCGATTGACAGTCAGCAGCTCTCTGCTCTGGGAGCTGTGAGAACCGAGCCATCGGCGATCTTCGATTGCTTGGTTCTTAGTGCAGAGGAGCCAGGGGGACCGATGCAGCATCCACCTAGGTAAGTATGATTATGGAAAAAACCCAAACCCATACTACTCTTTGAAGGATGAGGCCTCGTACACACGACCGTTTTTCTCGGCAGGAAGACTGCTGGGAGAGCTTTTTGCCGTGAAAACTGGTCGCGTGTGTGGTTTCTCGACAGGAAAACTGCCGGGAATCTCGACGAGAAAAATAGAGACGCTGCTCTGTATTTTTCTCGTTGTGATTCTCGGCAGAGTGTTTCCTGCTGAGAAAACCGGTCGTCTGTATGCTTGCCTGTCCCAGGTAAACCCGCGCATGCTCGATAAGACTTTGACGCATGGGCGGTAGCATACAAGGGTAGTGTGGGGTGTAGCAAGATGGCGGCGACGGCATTAAATGGGACTCGTCGTAGTCAATGACGTCACCGCGTTCTTGCCATTCAAAAGAATGGCATTTTTTTTGGAGTGGCCGTCTGTACACAGGTCTTGGCAAGGCAAGCTTGCCGGGAATCCCCTCGAGAGAACCGGCGTCTTTTTTTTACGACGGGATTCCTGCCCGCGTGTACAGGGCTTAAGCCTCTAGTTCCGGTTACCCATTATTGGTCTGAGTCGTCCATCGATACACAGGCTCTAATCGACTCGGGGGCTGCAGGCCTGTTCGTAGATAGTGCCTTTGTGTCTAAGCACTCGACTCCGCTGCACCTTTGTGCCACTCCACTTGCCATTGAGGCTCTTGACGGGAGACCTCTACAGCCTGCTCATGAGACTGCTCCGTTGTCCATGGCCATAGGGGCTCTTCGCCATGAGATAATCCAATTCCAAGTCATTTTCTCACCTCATAACCCGATGGTGATTGGTTATCCTTGGTTACAGAGGCACAACCCCTCTTTTGATTGGCATTGTGCTGGGGTTCTTTCCTGGTGGCCACAATGCAGTGAAGCCCTGTACACATGGGCGGGAATCCCGTCAGGGGAAAAAAAAAGTTGGTTTTCTGGATGGGATTCCCAGCAAGCTTCCCTCCTTGCCAAGCCCTGTGTACTGATGGCCATTCAAAAGAACCGCCGTTCTTTTGAATGGCAAGAACGCGGGTGACGTCATTGACTACGATGAGCCGGCGCTCGTCACATTCGATGCCATCGCCACCATCTTGCTACACTACCCTTGTATGCTATGTCGAAGTCTTTTCGAGCATGCGCGGGTTTACCATGGACAGTTAAGCGTACACACTCACGGTTTTCTCATCGGGAAACAGGCCGACGAGAATCCCGACGAGAAAATAGAGAGCAGGTTCTCTATTTTTCTTGTCGAGATTCCCGGCAGTTTTTCCGACAAGAAACCACACAAACGACCGGTTTTCTCGGCAAAAAGCTCTCCCAGCACTTTTCTTGATGGTTTCTTGCTGAGAAAACTGGCCGTGTGTACGAGGCCTAAGACATGTTTTTTAGAAAGTGGCCAAGGTCTTGTGCACCTCTTCACTCTCCTCCGTTCCCTGAATTTAGAGATGTCTCTGACAAGAGTCAAGCCGGTATGTTGCCTCCACACCGGTCGTATGATTGCGCAATTGACCTTCAACCTGGTGCCATACCCCCTCGTTGGCCGGGTCTACCCTTTGTCTGTCTTGGAGGATAAAGCCATGGAGGACTATGTTGCCGATTTCACTTTCTTAAGGGTTTATCCGCAAATCCTCGTCTCCTGCTGGTGCTGGTTTCTTTTTTGTGGAGAAGAAGAAGAGTGGTGAACTGAGACCTTGTATCGATCTTATAGGGGGGTCTCAATCACTATTAAGAACGCCTATCCGATTCCGTTGATTATTTGACCTACTCAAGGGAGCAACGGTCTTCACAAAGCTCGATCTGAGAGGGGCATACAATCTCTTAAGGATCAAGGATGACGACGAGTGGAAAACTGCGTTTTAATACCAGGACAGGACATTACGAATACCTCGGAATGCCGATTGGTCTCTGCAACGCTCCTGCAGTTTTTCAGGAATTCATCAATGGTGTCCTCCAAGATATGTTGCCGCAATGTGTGGTGGTGGTTTATCTTGATGAAATTCTCATATATTCTAAATCTCTAGAGAGCCACCCACACAGATATCTCCCGCGTGCTACAGAGGCTGAAGCCTCGTACACACGGACGGTTTTCTCGACAAGAAAATTGCTGGCAGATCTTTCTTGCCGAGAAAACCGGCCGTGTGTACGAGGCTTTCAGGTTTCTCGTCAAGAGAACTGGCCAGAATCTCGACGAGAAAAATAGAGAACCTGCTTGAGAAACCCAAGAGTGTGTACACTTACCTGTCGCCGCGGAAACCCGCGCATGCTCGAAATGACTTTGACGCATGCACGATAGCTTCCTAGGCATAGGTAGGGTGAAGCAAGATGGCGGCGACGGCATGAAATGTGACGAGCGCACGCTCGTCGTAGTCGATGACGTCACCGCGTTCGTGCCATTCAAAAGAACGGCGGTTGTGTACACTCGGCCGGGACAAGATTCTTGTTCAAGAATCTCGTCAGGAAAAAACGACGGGTTTTTTCCTGACGGGATTCTCGGCCGTGTGTACGAGAGGCTTGAGTGATCATAACTTGTATTGTAAGTTGGAAAAGTGCGCGTTCCATCGTGAAGAGGTTCAATTTCTGTCATTTCTATTGCCGGTTTTTTTGATGGACCCCGAGAGAAACATCTATCTGCAGTTCTACAGTGGCCTCTACCTGGAGGTCTATGTCTGCTACAATGTTTTCTTGGCTTTGCCAATTATTATCGAATATTTATTTGTAACTTCTCTTCTCTGGTCAAACCCCTGACTGATATGACCAGGAAGGACGGCAACCCACAGAATTGGTCCCCGGATTCCATTAATGCCTTTGAGTCTCCCAAGGCTGCCTTTTGTTTCAACTCCTGTGCTGGCACATCCTGATCCCAAGTTACCCTTCATTCTTGAGGTTGAGGCATCGTAGACGCCCGTCTGCCTCAACGTCCTACCTCTGAGAGCGCTATGCATCCTCGTGGCTACTTTTCCAAGAAATGTTCTGCGGAATTGCTAGCTGTAATTTTAGCTCTTAAAGAATGGAGGCATCTCCTCAAGGGTACCACCATGCCGGTCCTCATTTTGACTGACCATAAGACTCTCACATTCTTGTCTGAGGCTAAGCGCTTATCTCCCAGAAGGGCACGATGGGCTCTTCAAGCTACAATTGCATTGTCTCATTCTAACCCGGTACTAAAAATGTAAGGGCTGATGCATTGTCGCAACAGTTTTCCTTCTTCTCCAAGATGGAGTCGGTTCCTAGTCCTGTGATACTTCCAGATTGCATTCTAGCCTCTATTCGCACCAGTCTCACTTCTCCTTTGGGTGACAGAATTCTTGCTGCTCGGATCCATTCTCCTCCCGAGAAAGCTGGTGAACGCTGCTTCGTCCCCGAGGATCTCCACACTGCTTTGCTCCAGACTTACCATTCTCCCAAGTCAGCTGGCCACCCAGGAAAGAATCGGCTCATCTGGTTTATTTCTCAACAGTTCTGGTGGCCTAGTCTCAGCGCTGATGTAACCGCCTTCATAGCCACTTGTTTTCGTGTGTGCTCAGTGAAAAAAACACCACAACGCCTTCCAGTGGGCCTCCTAAAACCCATACCCAATAGAGTGAGGCCTTGGGCCCATTTGCCGATGGATTTTATTGTGGAGTTACCCAAGTCCCAGGGCAACAGTGTTATCCTTATGGTGGTTGACCGGTTCTCGAAGATGTCTCGCTGTATTCCACTTCAGAAGATGCCTACATCCAATTTCACTCGGGAGATCTTTCAGTTACATAAGCTACCCAAGGTTATCATCTCAGACAGGGGTAGCCAGTTTGTCTGCAGGTTTTGGCGAGCCTTTTGTGCAAAGTTGGGAATCCAGCTTTCCTTCGCCTCGGCATATCGCCCACAGTCCGATGGGGCTGCAGAACGAGCCAACCAAGCCTTGGAGCAGTTCCTACATTGCTATATTTCTGACCACCATAACAACTGGTGAGACCTCTTACCTTGGGCAGAGTTTGCTCACAATAGTGCCGTCAATGCCGCTTCCCGATTGTCTCCATTTATGGGGAATTATGTTTTCCAACCATCCGTGTTGCCTGTCACATTATTTTCCTCAAAGAATTCCTGCTTTAGAGGAGCATCTCCATGATCTCCGTTCCACTTGGGTGCAGGTCCTTGCGACGTGCCAGTGATGGGTACAGACTCCATGCTAACCACCGACGCCTACCTGTGCCTTCCTACCAGGTTGGGGAGAGGGTCTGGCTGTCTTCTCGGAAACTCTGCATTCCCTCACTGAAACTGGCACCTCTGTCTATTTGGCCTTTCCATATTCTCTGTAGGATCAACCCCATTGGTCTACGCTTTAGATCTTCCTTCCAATATGCGCATTTCTAATGTATCCCATGTTTCGTTATTTAAACCTTTTGGTGTGCAACAGTTTCACCACCTCGGTACCACGTCCTTGCCCAGTTCGGGTTGAGAACCATAAAGAGTATGAGATACATTGACTCCCGTAGGTTCCATGGGCGCATACAGTAACTTGTTCCTTGGGAGGGGTACGGTCCGGAGGAACGCTCTTGGGTCTCATCCTGCCCTCCTCTGTGCGTTGCATAGACGTTTTTTCCCTCAAACCTCATGCCCCTCCAAGGGGGAGGGTTCGTTGAGGAGGGGGTACTGTCAGGGATGGACTCTTAGCAGCTCTCTTCTCTGTGCTCAAGCTGCTCAGCTGTCTGATAATTGTCAGCACTCATCATTCCACAGTGGCTCACCTGGTGATCATTTCCTACTCGTCAGTCCCACCTACACCCAGCCTCTTCTGGCTATTTAAACTGCCTTGTTCATTTCTTTCCTGCCTTCGCCTAGTCAACATATCTGGAGTTTCTCTGCTGTGTTCCTGTGAAAGACTTTGCCCGGCTGACGTCCCTTCTGGTTCCTGATACTGTTCTCCTGCTTCCGACTACGCTGATCTCTGGTTTCCTGATTACTGGCTTGTCTATCTAATTTGGCTTCCGATCCCTGGCTTATGTTTTGACCTTGTTTACTGATCTCTACCATTTTTAACATTATATTAAAAGGTGTGATTTTTACTGCATTTCTGTCTCTGTCTGATTCATGGTTCCTGACACTGACCTTCTTCCAATCACAGCCATTTCCTGTGAGGAGAGGACCAATGACTCTGCTTTGTGGCGGAGGGTACAGATTCTCCATGTGTGAGGGCAAGACTAAACTTCCATACTGCATCATCATAGGGGAGGGGCTACAGATAAAGGGGGACTCTGCACTCTCCTCCTCTCAATGTTCTCTTCTCTCCATCAGCTCCTGGCCCTTTTCCCTATCAGACTGTGTGCAGCCCCTGAGCCTGTGTGTCACCAGGCCCCTCCTCTCCCCGGTAAGTCTGTGCCAGGATTGGATCTATATACTCTCCCCTCCCTCTCTTCCTTCTCCCTCTCTTCCCCACAACCCTCTCTCTCCTCCCCCTCTCCTTCTTCCTTTCCCCCTCTCCTTCTTTCTTTCCCTCTCTTCCTTCTCCCCTCTTCACTCTTCTTCCTTCTCCCTGTCTTCTCTCTTCCCTTACCCTCTCTTCCTTTTTGCCTCTCCCTCCCCTCCTCCTCCTCACTCCTCTATCTTTCTTCCATCCCCCTTTCCTTCTCCCTCACCCTACTCCCGCTCCATTTTTCCTCTCTCCTTCTTCCTTCTCCCTCTTTCCCCTCTCCCTCTTCTCCCTTTTTCCTCTTTCCCATCTTCTCCCTCATTCTTTCTTCTTCCTTCTCCTCTCTCTCCTCCCTTCCTTCTCTTTCTTCTCCTTCCCTTTCCCCTCTCCCTCTTCTCCCCTCTCCCTCTTCTCCCCTCTCCCTCTTCTCCCCTCTCCCTCTTCTCCCCTCTCCCTCTTCTCCCCTCTCCCTCTTCTCCCCTCTCCCTCTTCTCCCCTCTCCCTCTTCTCCCCTCTCCCTCTTCTCCCCTCTCCCTCTTCTCCCTTTTTCCTCTTACCCATCTTCTCCCTCATTCTTTCTTCTACCTTCTCCCTCTCTCTCCTCCCTTCCTTCTCTTTCTTCTCCCTCCCTCCCTTCTCTTTCCCCTCTCCCTCTTCTCCCCTCTCCCTCTTCTCCCCTCTCCCTCTTCTCCCCTCTCCCTCTTCTCCCCTCTCCCCCCTTTTTCCTCTTCTCCCTTTTTCCTCTTCTCCCTTTTTCCTCTTCTCCCTTTTTCCTCTTCTCCCCTCTCCCTCTTCTCCCCTCTCCCTCTTCTCCCTTTTTCCTCTTCTCCCTTTTTCCTCTTCTCCCTTTTTCCTCTTCTCCCCTCTCCCTCTTCTCCCCTCTCCCTCTTCTCCCCTCTCCCTCTTCTCCCCTCTCCCTCTTCTCCCCTCTCCCTCTTCTCCCCTCTCCCTCTTCTCCCTTTTTTCCTCTTCTCCCCTCTCCCCTCTCCCTCTTCTCCCTTTTTCCTCTTCTCCCTTTTTCCTCTTCTCCCTTTTTCCTCTTCTCCCTTTTTCCTCTTCTCCCTTTTTCCTCTTTCCCATCTTCTCCCTCGTTCTTTCTTCTTCCTTCTCCCTCTCTCTCCTCCCTTCCTTCTCCCTCCCTTCTTTCTCTTTCCCCTCTCCCTCTTTCCCCTCTCCCTCTTCCTTCTCCCCTCTCCCTCTTTCTTTCTTCTTCCTTCTCTTTCTTCTCCCTCCCTTCTCCCTCTTTCCCCTCTCCCTTTTTCCTTCCTTCTTCTTCCTCTTCCCTCTTCCTCCTCCCTCTTCCTTCTCCCTCTTCCTCTTCCTTCTCCCTCTTTCCCTTCTCCCTCTTTCCCTTCTCCCTCTTTCCCTTCTCCCTCTTTCCCTTCTCCCTCTTCTTTCCTTCTCCCTCTTTCCCCTCTCTCTTTTCATTCCTTCTGCCTTCTCCTTCCTTCTCCCTCTTTCCCCTCTCCTTCTTCTTCTCCCTCTTTCTTTCTCGTACATCACGGGACACAGAGCGACATAGTCATTACTAATGGGTTATATAGATACCGTCAGGTGCTGGCACTGGCAACTTCCAAAACCGGAAGTACCCTCCCCTATATAAGCCCCTCCCATCCGGGAGCACCTCAGTTTTTTGCCAGTGTCTAAGGTGTTGGCCAAGAAGAAACATGTGTTTTTCACTGGGCTTGCGTACAGGTTCTTTTGGGCCTCAGTAAGCTATTCCGGATCCGACCAAAAAAGCTTCATAGCTAAACGGTCGGTACCCGGGCCTTGCAGAGAAGAGCAAGGTTCTGCCTGTAATGCTTCTCTTAGGAGAGCTGGACCCTGGGATCCAGAGCTCTGGTCATACCCACGACCAAGATGTTTTCTGTGCAGGGTGCTATACAGGTCCAGGGGAGTGGAATCCTTGGGAACCCGGTCCCTGAAGGTTTGATTACAATGCCTGCCGTGATAGGTGAAGTTTGGGCTTTTGTGGACCAAACAAAGTCCTGCGGCGGGGAACAGGTAAGTGGGGGCCCCCAGGAACTTGGTTCTATTGGGGGACCCCCAAGCCTATTTTGTCTTTCTGTCTGTTACCTAATGGTATTCCCGCAAAATTCTGTGTATGCCTGTTACTACTGAGAAAATGTAAAATTTTTAATAGTAGGCAAGAAAAAAAAAAAAAAAAAAAATGTAAGACCGCGGTACCTGTGTTAGACACTAGAGGCCGCTATGGTTCTTTTTCTTGTAATGTGGATTTTTTTTCTTCCAGAATCAAATCCAGGCAGTTGGTATGTTCTCTGCTGGGAAGCTGTCTCCTCTGCCCTGTTGCTGCGCTCATCCATCCCCGGGCCCTGCGGCAAAGGGGGCCCTGGCTCCCATCTAGCTCCTTATTGTTTTTAAAAAAGGGCGCCGAAGGCGCACGTGCCCGCGCGCACGCGCCTCTATTCATAGAGGCGATCTGAAAAAAGGGGCGGAGCGGGTGGATGACGCTCAGGTGTGCGCCGCGGCGCTACTGCGCATGTGCGGGCGTCCAGCGTGTTTTAAAGCACATTATAGCTGGCTATTGAATGCACAGACAGAGCTAGCAACAGATAAAGGCACACAGAGGCGGTTGATACAGGCATCCCCTAGAAAGGCACTTTAGTAGACACCAACTGTGATATAGCAGCAATTGTGCTAGACTATTCTCAGTAAAAGTGGTGTATTACGGCTGGAATACCTCAGCTTTAGGCCTCATGCCCACGGGCGTTTTTTCAGCCGCGTTTTTGAGCGTTTTTTACAGCTTAAAAACGCCTGTCCATGTTAGTCTATAGCTTCATGCCCACCTAGGCGTTTTTGAGCTGTAAAGAGCATAGGCGTTTGTAAGCTGTAAAAAAACCCAGGACCAGTGCGTTCCTCAGCGTCAGAATTGGGCAGGAAAAAACGCGAGCGTCAAAAAACGCGCACTATCGCGCGGTCGCGTTTTTAGCTCCGACGTTTTTTTTTTTTTTTTTTCAAAAAAAATAAAAAAAATAAAATAAAAAATATTTACAATAACATGGACAGGTGTTTTTAAGCTGCAAAAAACGCAGCTGTAAAAACGCCAGTGGGCATGAGGCCTTAGGCTTAGGAATATGCCGTCCAGAAGCTCCGGAACTGAATCTTCCAGGAAGCGAAGGGGGTCTCATCGGGCTCGGAGGATCTTGGGCATACTTCTGCTGCACCAGTCTCCCCTGAAGTTCAGAGGTAAGTGACCGTAGAGACCCCGCAGGGGTACTTGGTACTGTGGCTGTCCTCAGTCACCTGCTCCTGTGTATGTAACAGAGGAGGTTTTTTCCTCAGCTCTGGGAGGATTAGAGAGAGATTGTCAACATTTATCGCTGCCTCCCTGTCAGGGAAAGCACGCCCGATCTCCGTCTCCTCCTTCAGAGTGCCTGTTAGCAGAGCAACAGTCCCATACAGGGATCGACCTGCCTGAAGGGGATCAGGATGAGGTTGATTCTGTTATAGAGGAGTCAACAGTGGGGGAACCTTTTCTCAGCATCTCAAGCTGAAAGATTATGGGTTCAGTCTCTGACTAACATGGTCCGATCAGCATTTAAAAATGCACCTTGCGGAACCATCAACCACTACTGTATCCTCGTTGGGGTCGCTAGAAGCCCCCAGACTGTCTGTTCTTTTCCACTTCACCCTTTACTGAAAGGGCTCATTTACCAGGATTGGGAACATCCTGAGAAAATATTTATTCCCCCAAGAGATTTCTGGTGGTCTATCCCATGGAGGATAAGTTCATCAAAAAAAAAAAAAAAATGGAAGGTCCCTACAGTGGACGCAGCCATCTCTTGTATGTATAAATCACTGACATGTCCAGTGGATAATGTCCAAATGTTCAAGAACCCAATAGATAAAAGATTGGAGTCCTTATGAAAATCTGCTTCTTTCTACAGCAAGCTTGGTGACACAACCAGCAGTAGCAGCTATTGGGGTCTGCTAAGCAGTGAAGGATCAGTTGAAACAGGTCTTGAGGGACTTGACAGATCAGCAGGCTTTGCCCTAGCTGATCTACCTAGAACCTTAGGCTTTGCGGTTGACGCCATAGAGGATTCAGTCCATCAGGCCTCCCGCCTTACGCTGTCTATAGTACATATGCGTAGGCTCCTATGGCTCAAAAACTGGTCTGCTGAAGCTCCCTGTAAAGAATGGCTGGTTAGCGTCCCATTTCATGGTGAACGCTTATTCAGGGAAAACCTGGACTAATATATCCAGAAAATTTCCAGCGGTAAAAATACACTCTTGCCGGTTAAAAACAGAGTTAGAGGTCCCTCTTTAAGAGGCCTGCTTCTCCAGTCCCTGGGGCATCGGCTGTGTAACAGTTCCGACGGCCTCCTCGGTCAATTCCCGGGGGTAAAAAACAGGGACAATAGCAGGGTAATGAGAAACCCTGGGTCAGGGGAGGTACAAAACCTCCCCAAAGTTAAATTCATTGAAGGGTTGCCCCCACTCAGTCGGGTGGGGGGAGGATTCCAGTTGTTCGCAAGAGACCTGGCGGGACACGATCAAGACAGATAGGTGCTCTCCGCAGTATGTTTGGGATACAAATTGGAGTTAAGAGACTCTCCTCCTTCCCATTTTTGAGGTCAAACGTGCCAAGGGATCCCTGGAAGAGAGAGTCCCTCCTGTTGGCACTAGAACAACTATTGCTCCAAGTAGTAATTATGGAGGTTCCCCTGGAAGAATGGGGGTTCGGGTTTTACTCAAACCTCTTTACAGTCCCGAAGCAAACGCGGACGGGAGGCCCATATTAATTCTAAAAGGGCTAAACAAATTCCTGTATATCAGGACTTTCCGATGGAGTCGATCCGATCGGTGGCCACTGCCCTACAAGGGGAGGATTGGTTAGCCACGATCGACATCAAAGATGCTTATTTGCACATTCCCATCTTTCCAGTCCACCAAAAATTTCTACGCTTTGCGATAGAAGGGCGCCATTTTCAGTTCAGAGCCTTACCCTTCGGTCTGGCCACAGCACCACGAGTGTTTACAAAAATTCTGGCCCTTTATTGGCCAATCTAAGAACACAAGGTGTAATGATAATGGCATATCTAGATGACTTGTTGCTGATAGACCACTCAGTGGAAAAACTAGACGTGGTCGTTCACAAGACAATCAAGTATCTGGAATCTCACGGTGGATTATCAACCGAGACAAGTCAGCCCTAAAAAACAGTCAAAAGTCTGGAATACTTGGGGCTAAGGCTGGATTCAGACCAGAGAAAAATATTCTTGCCTCGAGGAAAGGTGTTGTCTTTGAAAGATTTGATCCACTTAGTGGGTACAAAAAAGACAGCCGTCCATACGCCTGTATATGAGGCTGCTGGGAAAAATGGTGGCATCATTCGAAGCAGTACCCTACGGTCAATTCCATTCAAGGAATTTGCAGGGGGCTATACTGTCAGCCTGGAACAAAAAAGTTCAGGCCCTAGACTTACAATGTCCTTGTCCCCTTCCGTTCGCAAGAGCCTCCGTTGGTGGTTGGTTCCCCAGAATCTGGAAAAAGGAAATCCTTCAGTCCGATTTCTTGGAAGGTGGTCACTACAGATGCCAGCCTTATAGGCTGGGGAGCAGTACTGGAGCAATAGTCTCTCCAGGGCAGATGGTCGGATGCAGAAAAGGCCCTGCCCATCAATCTCTTAGAGATACGAGCAGCCCGGTATGCCCTAGTAGCATGGACATCCAAACTCCAAGGGTCCCCTGTCAGAATTCAATCAGACAATGCCACAGCAGTGGCATATATCAATCATCAGGGGGGCACCAGGAGTCGTGCAGCCCAGAGGGAAGTAAATTACATCCTGAAATGGGCAGGAAAAATATGTCCCAGCCATATCTGCGGTATTTATTCCAGGAGTGGAGAATTGGAAGGCGGACTTTCTAAGTCGCCAGCAATTATGCCCAGAGGAATGGTCCCTTCACCCCAAGGTTTTCTTGACAATATGTCAGTGGTGGGGAACACCGGATGTAGATCTGCTAGCATCCAGATTCAACGCAAAGGGGGACAGGTTTGTCTCTCGGACAAGGGATCCCCTAGCTTGCGGCTCGGATGCCCTAGTGTTCCCTTGGGATCAGTTCAAGCTGATATATGCATTCCCACCGCCACAATTGTTACCTCGATTACTCCGCAGAATCAGGGTAGAAAAGAAACCAGTGATTCCGGTGGCTCCAGCGTGGCCCCGAAGAGCATGGTACGCGGAGATTGTAAAATGTCAGTGGGGAGTCCTTGGACCCTCCCACATCGTCCGGACCTGCTTTCGCAGGGACCGATATACCACCCTTCCTTACCAGCCCTAGGTTTGACGGCCTGGCTATTGAAGCCCACATTCTAAAAAAGAGAGGGCTCTCTAATTCTGTGGTATCTACCATGATCAATGCCAGGAAGCCGGTATCCAGGCAGATCTACTATAGAATCTGGAAGGCGTACATCGCGTGGTGTGAGGCCAAGAAATGGCATCCACGTAAGTACGTAATAGGTAGGATTCTGGACTTCCTACAGTGGGCTGTAGATAGAAAGCTTGCCTTGAGTACTATCAAAGGTCAGATTTCGGCCTTGTCAATATTTTTTCAAAGGCCCTTGGCTTCGCATTCACTAGTCAAAGCCTTTATACAAGGAGTGATGCGTATTAGTCCTCCGGTTAATATTCCCATATGTCCATGGGACTTAAACCTGGTTCTGTCGGTTCTACAGAAACAACCATTTGAACCATTACAGTATATTTCTTTGGTTCTTCTCACCAGAAAATTTATTTTTCTAGTAGCCATTTGTTCGGCTAAAAGAGTGTCGGAATTAGCAGCTATGTCCTGTAAGGAGCCATATCTGGTTATCCATAAGGACAGAGTAGTGTTACGTCCTCATCCAGCCTTTCTTCCTAAGGTGGTATCGAGATTTCATTTGAACCAAGATGTGGTTCTTCCTTCTTTTTTCCCCAAACCTAGTTCAGTAGAGGAAAAGTTATTGCATTCTTTGGATGTAGTAAGAGCAGTTAAAGCTTATCTAAAAGCCACTGCTCAGATTCGCAGAACGGATACTTTGTTTATTCTGCCGGAAGGCCCCAGAAAGGGTCAGGCAGCGTCAAAATCTACTTTAGCCAAGTGGATTCGACAGGTCATAATGCAAGCCTATGGCTTGAGAAGGAGACCGCCTCCGTTCAAAGTTAGAGCGCACTCCACAAGAGCAGTTGGAACTTCATGGGCAGTGCATCACCAGGCCTCCCTGGCTCAGGTCTGTAAGGCCGCAACATGGTCTTCAGTACACACGTTTACTAGGTTCTACCAGGTGGACGTTAGAAGTCAGGAGGATGTCGCCTTTGGGCGCAGTGTGTTGCAGGCCGCAAAAGATCCTCATGCCTGATGGCGCCCAGCTTATGTATCCCTCCCCTCATTTGGCATTGCTTTAGGACATCCCATTAGTAATGACTAAGTCGCTCTGTGTCCCGTGATGTACGAGAAAGAAAATAGGATTTTTATAACAGCTTACCTGTAAAATCCTTTTCTTGGAGTACATCACGGGACACAGAGCTCCCGCCCCTCTTTAGGGGACACTTATTGCTTTGCTACAAAACTGAGGTGCTCCCGGATGGGAGGGGCTTATATAGGGGAGGGTACTTCCTGTTTTGGAAGTTGCCAGTGCCAGCACCTGACGGTATCTATATAACCCATTAGTAATGACTATGCCGCTCTGTGTCCCGTGATGTACTCCAAGAAAAGGATTTTACAGGTAAGCTGTTATAAAAATCCTATTTTTCCCTCTTCTTTCCTTTTCCCTCTTCTTTCCTTTTCCCTCTTCCTTCTCCTTCCCTCTTCCTTCTCCTTCCCTCTTCCTTCTCCTTCCCTCTTCCTTCTCCTTCCCTCTTCCTCCCCCACCTCCCCCCCCCTCTCTCTCTCTCTCTCCATTTTTTTTTCTTCCTTCTTTTCTTTCCTCTCTCCTTTTCTTTCTTTCCCCCCTCTCCCTATTTCTCATCTCTCCCCCCCCCCCCCCCCGGATGATGGCTAACTTTTTCTTCTCTCTGGCAGGCAGTGTGCGGTTCCTCCTGGTTGGTTGATCTGTTGTGGACTCTGTTCACCCCATACACAGTATATCATGTAAGGTAGTACCGATCTGTCATCCTCTTTCATTGTGTGCAATGGCTTCTTTCCCTCAGGTTACACTACTTATTCACAACTTTACCCATCACGTGTGGCAAGCTGCGTCATGTGACCTTGGCTCCACCCCCATGCAGTGCCAGACATTACCAAACAATCCTTTACCCAATAGAAGGGCGGAGGACCCCCCAGACCGACACTGCAGTCAGAGCCCAGTATAATAGAGGCCTACCACCCCTGGGGGGCGCCATCCTCCTCCTCGTTCCACCCCCAGACATTACCAAACAATCTTTTACCCAATAGAAGGGCGGAGGACTCCCCAGACCGACACTGCAGTCAGAGCCCAGTATAATAGAGGGCCTACCACCCCTGGGGGGGCGCCATTATCCCAACCCCCCCCCCCCCCAGACATTACCAAACAATCCTTTACCCAATAGAAGGGCGGAGGACTCCCCAGACCGACACTGCAGTCAGAGCCCAGTATAATAGCGGCCTACCACCCCTGGGGGGCGCCATTATCCCAACCCCCCCCCCCCAGACATTACCAAACAATCCTTTACCCAATAGAAGGGCGGAGGACTCCCCAGACCGACACTGCAGTCAGAGCCCAGTATAATAGAGGCCTACCACCCCTGGGGGGCGCCATTATCCCAACCCCCCCCCCCCCAGACATTACCAAACAATCCTTTACCCAATAGAAGGGCGGAGGACCCCCCAGACCGACACTGCAGTCAGAGCCCAGTATAATAGAGGCCTACCACCCCTGGGGGCGCCATTATCCCAACCCCCCCCCCCCAGACATTACCAAACAATCCTTTACCCAATAGAAGGGCGGAGGACTCCCCAGACCGACACTGCAGTCAGAGCCCAGTATAATAGAGGCCTACCACCCCTGGGGGGCGCCATTATCCCAACCCCCCCCCCCCCCAGACATTACCAAACAATCCTTTACCCAATAGAAGGGCGGAGGACCCCCCAGACCGACACTGCAGTCCAGAGCCCAGTATAATAGAGGCCTACTACCCCTGGGGGCGCCATTATCCCAACCCCCCCCCCCCCCAGACATTACCAAACAATCCTTTACCCAATAGAAGGGCGGAGGACCCCCCAGACCGACACTGCAGTCAGAGCCCAGTATAATAGCAGCCTACTACCCCTGGGGGGCGCCATTATCCCAACCCCCCCCCCCAGACATTACCAAACAATCCTTTACCCAATAGAAGGGTGGAGGACCCCCCAGACCGACACTGCAGTCAGAGCCCAGTATAATAGCAGCCTACCACCCCTGGGGGCGCCATTATCCCAACCCCCCCCCCCCCCAGACATTACCAAACAATCCTTTACCCAATAGAAGGGCGGAGGACCCCCCAGACCGACACTGCAGTCAGAGCCCAGTATAATAGAGGCCTACCACCCCTGGGGGGCGCCATTATCCCAACCCCCCCCCCCCCCCCAGACATTACCAAACAATCCTTTACCCAATAGAAGAGCGGAGGACCCCCCAGACCGACACTGCAGTCAGAGCCCAGTATAATAGCGGCCTACCACCCCCTGGGGGGCGCCATTATCCCAACCCCCCCCCCCCCCCAGACATTACCAAACAATCCTTTACCCAATAGAAGGGCGGAGGACACCCCCAGACCGACACTGCAGTCAGAGCCCAGTATAATAGCGGCCTACCACCCCTGGGGGGCGCCATTATCCCAACCCCCCCCCCCCCCCAGACATTACCAAACAATCCTTTACCCAATAGAAGGGCGGAGGACACCCCCAGACCGACACTGCAGTCAGAGCCCAGTATAATAGCGGCCTACCACCCCTGGGGGGCGCCATTATCCCAACCCCCCCCCCCCCCCCCCAGACATTACCAAACAATCCTTTACCCAATAGAAGAGCGGAGGACTCCCCAGACCGACACTGCAGTCAGAGCCCAGTATAATAGCGGCCTACCACCCCTGGGGGCGCCATTATCCCAACCCCCCCTCCCCCCCCCCCCAGACATTACCAAACAATCCTTTACCCAATAGAAGAGCGGAGGACCCCCCAGACCGACACTGCAGTCAGAGCCCAGTATAATAGCAGCCTACCACCCCTGGGGGGCGCCATTATCCCAACCCCCCCTTCCCCCCCCCCCCCCCCCAGACATTACCAAACAATCCTTTACCCAATAGAAGAGCGGAGGACTCCCCAGACCGACACTGCAGTCAGAGCCCAGTATAATAGCAGCCTACTACCCCGGGGGGGGCGCCATTATCCCAACCCCCCCCCCCCCCCCCCAGACATTACCAAACAATCCTTTACCCAATAGAAGGGCGGAGGACTCCCCAGACCGACACTGCAGTCAGAGCCCAGTATAATAGCGGCCTACCACCCCTGGGGGGCGCCATTATCCCAACCCCCCCTCCCCCCCCCCCCCAGACATTACCAAACAATCCTTTACCCAATAGAAGAGCGGAGGACCCCCAGACCGACACTGCAGTCCAGAGCCCAGTATAATAGCAGCCTACCACCCCTGGGGAGCGCCATTATCCCAACCCCCCCCCCCCCCCAGACATTACCAAACAATCCTTTACCCAATAGAAGGGCGGAGGACCCCCCAGACCGACACTGCAGTCAGAGCCCAGTATAATAGCAGCCTACTACCCCTGGGGGCGCCATTATCCCAACCCCCCCCCCCAGACATTACCAAACAATCCTTTACCCAATAGAAGGGTGGAGGACCCCCCAGACCGACACTGCAGTCAGAGCCCAGTATAATAGCAGCCTACCACCCCTGGGGGGCGCCATTATCCCAACCCCCCCCCCCCCCAGACATTACCAAACAATCCTTTACCCAATAGAAGGGCGGAGGACCCCCCAGACCGACACTGCAGTCAGAGCCCAGTATAATAGAGGCCTACCACCCCTGGGGGGCGCCATTATCCCAACCCCCCCCCCCCAGACATTACCAAACAATCCTTTACCCAATAGAAGAGCGGAGGACCCCCCAGACCGACACTGCAGTCAGAGCCCAGTATAATAGCGGCCTACCACCCCTGGGGGGCGCCATTATCCCAACCCCCCCCCCCCCCCCCCAGACATTACCAAACAATCCTTTACCCAATAGAAGGGCGGAGGACACCCCCAGACCGACACTGCAGTCAGAGCCCAGTATAATAGCGGCCTACCACCCCTGGGGGGCGCCATTATCCCAACCCCCCCCCCCCCCCCCCAGACATTACCAAACAATCCTTTACCCAATAGAAGGGCGGAGGACACCCCCAGACCGACACTGCAGTCAGAGCCCAGTATAATAGCGGCCTACCACCCCTGGGGGGCGCCATTATCCCAACCCCCCCCCCCCAGACATTACCAAACAATCCTTTACCCAATAGAAGAGCGGAGGACTCCCCAGACCGACACTGCAGTCAGAGCCCAGTATAATAGCGGCCTACCACCCCTGGGGGCGCCATTATCCCAACCCCCCTCCCCCCCCCCCCAGACATTACCAAACAATCCTTTACCCAATAGAAGAGCGGAGGACCCCCCAGACCGACACTGCAGTCAGAGCCCAGTATAATAGCAGCCTACCACCCCTGGGGGGCGCCATTATCCAACCCCCCCTTTCCCCCCCCCCCCAGACATTACCAAACAATCCTTTACCCAATAGAAGAGCGGAGGACTCCCCAGACCGACACTGCAGTCAGAGCCCAGTATAATAGCAGCCTACTACCCCGGGGGGGGGCGCCATTATCCCAACCCCCCCCCCCCCCAGACATTACCAAACAATCCTTTACCCAATAGAAGGGCGGAGGACTCCCCAGACCGACACTGCAGTCAGAGCCCAGTATAATAGCGGCCTACCACCCCTGGGGGGCGCCATTATCCCAACCCCCCCTCCCCCCCCCCCAGACATTACCAAACAATCCTTTACCCAATAGAAGAGCGGAGGACCCCCCAGACCGACACTGCAGTCCAGAGCCCAGTATAATAGCAGCCTACCACCCCTGGGGAGCGCCATTATCCCAACCCCCCCCCCCCAGACATTACCAAACAATCCTTTACCCAATAGAAGGGCGGAGGACCCCCCCAGACCGACACTGCAGTCAGAGCCCAGTATAATAGCAGCCTACTACCCCGGGGGGGGCGCCATTATCCCAACCCCCCCTCCCCCCCCCCCCCAGACATTACCAAACAATCCTTTACCCAATAGAAGGGCGGAGGACCCCCCAGACCGACACTGCAGTCAGAGCCCAGTATAATAGAGGCCTACCACCCCTGGGGGGCGCCATCCTCCTCCTCGTTCCACCCCCAGACATTACCAAACAATCCTTTACCCAATAGAAGGGTGGAGGACCCCCCAGACCGACACTGCAGTCAGAGCCCAGTATAATAGCAGCCTACCACCCCTGGGGGGCGCCATTATCCCAACCCCCCCCCCCCAGACATTACCAAACAATCCTTTACCCAATAGAAGGGCGGAGGACCCCCCAGACCTACACTGCAGTCAGAGCCCAGTATAATAGAGGCCTACCACCCCTGGGGGGCGCCATCCTCCTCCTCGTTCCACCCCCAGACATTACCAAACAATCCTTTACCCAATAGAAGGGTGGAGGACCCCCCAGACCGACACTGCAGTCAGAGCCCAGTATAATAGCAGCCTACCACCCCTGGGGGGCGCCATTATCCCAACCCCCCCCCCCAGACATTACCAAACAATCCTTTACCCAATAGAAGGGCGGAGGACCCCCCAGACCTACACTGCAGTCAGAGCCCAGTATAATAGAGGCCTACCACCCCTGGGGGGCGCCATTATCCCAACCCCCCCTCCCCCCCCCCAGACATTACCAAACAATCCTTACCCAATAGAAGAGCGGAGGACCCCCCAGACCGACACTGCAGTCAGAGCCCAGTATAATAGCGGCCTACCACCCCTGGGGGGGCCATCCTCCTCCTCGTTCCACCCCCAGACATTACCAAACAATCCTTTACCCAATAGAAGAGCGGAGGACCCCCCAGACCGACACTGCAGTCAGAGCCCAGTATAATAGAGGCCTACCACCCCTGGGGGGCGCCATTATCCCAACCCCCCCTCCCCCCCCAAACATTACCAAACAATCCTTTACCCAATAGAAGAGCGGAGGACCCCCCAGACCGACACTGCAGTCAGAGCCCAGTCAGAGCCCAGTATAATAGAGGCCTACCACCCCTGGGGGGCGCCATTATCCCAACCCCCCCTCCCCCCCCCCCCCCAGACATTACCAAACAATCCTTTACCCAATAGAAGGGCGGAGGACCCCCCAGACCGACACTGCAGTCAGAGCCCAGTATAATAGCAGCCTACCACCCCTGGGGGGCGCCATCCTCCTCCTCGTCCCACCCCTTCCCATGCTTTTACCAGATGATAATATCCAGCAGTTTGGAGTCTGCACCCCCCACAGGTCATGTGACTTGCAGCATCCACTTTCCCCTTCATGAGATAGAACGTTTCAGGCGGCCCTGAGGTGAGATTGTGTTCCCGGGAATAGAATGAGGTCAGATATCAGGAGAGGGATGGATGTTCTTCATTATCCAGCATGCTGAGAATTATCCGCTATCTCTGGCTGGCAGCTGATTCTGCTCTTCCCCCTCCCTGTAGGTGGCTGCCCCCCGTCTCCAGATCCCCCCGAGAGTCCGATGAAGACTTTGCATCCCGTGTCCAGAAGGTGAGAGGGCCTCTATGGGGGGTGATGGAGGGATGTGGTTGGGGGGTGATGGAGGGATGAGGATGGGGGGAGGGGTATGAAGGTGAGGGTGATGATGATGAGGAGTGTCAGGTAGGGGATATGGGGGGGGTGATGTGATGAGTATCTCGGTATAATTGGAGATGACTTCTCCCAGGATTAAAATAATAATTTAATCAGCTGTACTGACGTCCTCTGAGCAGATCTCCGCTCATTTCTCATCCTCGATCTCCGTATCACTCTCTCCCCTCTCCTTCCCTCCCCTCTCCTCTCCTTTCCTTCCCTCCCCTCCCCTCCCCTCCCCTCTCCTCCTCCTCTCCTTCCCCCTCTCCTTCCCTTCCCTCTCCTCTCCTCCCCTTTCCTTCCCTCCCCTCCTCTTTCCTCCCCTTCCCTTTCATCCCCTTTCCTCTCCTTCCCTCCCCCCCTCTCCTTCTCTCCTCTCCCCTCTCCCCTCTCCTTCTCTCCTCTCCCCTCTACTCCACTTCCCCACTTCCTTTCTCCCCACTCTCCTCCCCTCCCTTCTACTCTGTTCTCTTCCCTTCCCTCTCCCTCTACTCTCCTTCCCTCTCCTCCCCCTCCCCTCTACTCTCCTCCCCTCCCTTCTACTCTGTTCTCTCCCCTCTACTCTCCTCCCCCTCCCCTCTACTCTCCTTTCCTTCCCTCCCCTCTACTCTCCTTTCCTCCTCTCCTTCCCCTCTCCTTCCCTTCCCTCTCCTCTCCTCCCCTTTCCTTCCCTCCCCTCCTCGTTCCTCCCCTTCCCTTTCATCCCCTTTCCTCTCCTTCCCTCCCCCCCTCTCCTTCTCTCCTCTCCTTCTCTCCTCTCCCCTCTACTCCACTTCCCCACTTCCTTTCTCCCCACTCTCCTCCCCTCCCTTCTACTCTGTTCTCTTCCCTCTCCCTCTACTCTCCTTCCCTCTCCTCCCCCTCCCCTCTACTCTCCTCCCCTCCCTTCTACTCTGTTCTCTCCCCTCTACTCTCCTCCCCCTCCCCTCTACTCTGTTCTCTCCCCTCTACTCTCCTCCCCCTCCCCTCTACTCTGTTCTCTCCTTCCCTCCCCTCTACTCTCCTTTCCTTCCCTCCCCTCTACTCTCCTTTCCTCCCCACTCCCCTCTCCTTCACTCCCCTCTCCTTCTCTCCCATCCCTTCTACTCTGTTCTCTCCCCTTCTCTATACTCTCCTTCCCCTCTCCTTCCCTCCCATCTACCCTACTCCCCTCTCCTTCCCTCCCTTCTCCTTCCCTCCCCTCTACTCTCCTTTCCTTCCCTCCCCTCTACTCTCCTTCCCTCCCCTCCATTCTACTCTGTTCTCTCCTCCCCTCTACTCTCCTTCCCTCCCCTCCTCCTCTACTCTTCTTCCCTCCCCTCCCATCCCTTCTACTCTGTTCTCTCCCCTTCCCTATACTCTTCCCTCCCTTCTCCTTCCCTTCCCTCCCCTCCCTTCTCCTTCCCTTCCTTCCCCTCCCTTCTCCTTCCCTCCCCTCTACTCTCCTTTCCTTCCCTCCCCTCTACTCTCCTTCCCTCCCCTCTCCTCCCATCCATTCTACTCTGTTCTCCCCTCTACTCTCCTTCCCTCCCCTCCTCCTCTACTCTTCTTCCCTCTCCACTCCCCTCTCCTCCCCTCCCATCCCTTCTACTCTGTTCTCTCCCCTTCCCTATACTCTTCCCTCCCCTCTACTCTCCTTTCCTTCCCTCCCCTCTACTCTCCTTTCCTTCCCTCCCCTCTACTCTCCTTTCCTTCCCTCCCCTCTACTCTCCTTTCCTTCCCTCCCCTCTACTCTCCTTTCCTTCCCTCCCCTCCCCTCCCCTCCCCTCTCCTCCCCTCCATTCTACTCTGTTCTCTCCTCCCTCTACTCTCCTTCCCTCCCCTCCTCCTCTACTCTTCTTCTCTCCCCACTCTCCTCCTCTCCCATCCCTTCTACTCTGTTCTCTCCTCTTCCCTATACTCTCCTTCCCTCTACTCTACTCTACTCCCCTTGCCTTCCCTCCCCTCACTCTTCTCCTTCCCTCCCCTCTACTCTGTCCTCTTCTCCCCTCCCCTCTACTCTCCTTCCCTTCCCTCCCCTCTCCTTCCCTCCCCTCTCCTCTCCTCCCCTCCCTTCTACTCTGTTCTCTCCTCCTCCCCTTTACTCTCCTTCCCTCCTCCTCTACTCTCTTTCCCTCCCCTCTCCTCCTCTACTCTCTTTCCCTCCCCTCTCCTCCCTCCTCCTCTACTCTTCTTCCCTCCCCTCTACTCTATTCTCCTCTCCTTCTCTCCCCTCTCCCCCATCTTTCCTGTGACTGGTTCTCTTTGCTGTCCGTGATGTTGATGGACTGTGTCCTCCGGGCAGATCTTGGCGTCCTCGTTGGGGGTGTGCGGTACAAGTCACAAGGCGGCAGATTATGCAGAACATGTGAAGAGAAGAGCTAGAGACGCCCCTCCCAGGATGCAGCAGCCCCCTCCGGTGTCCCCGGTGGCTGAGGACATGGCGCGGAGAGTGAAGGAAGTCTTACCACAAGTCCCCCTCTCTGTCATCCACAAGGACCTCGGTGAGTGATCATCACAACTATTGTATTTTTTTTAGGTACTGTCTGGTGGGTAGAGGTGT